>ML107630.1:32627-43276 GCA_003697995.1 Taxidea taxus jeffersonii | reverse complement strand
TAGTTCCTATCAAGGTCCACGGCCAAGATCAGGATATGTGTGCTTCTTACCAATGCACGGGTGGGCTAGATTCCTCCAGGTCCCTTGATGTAAAGATCTGGTGACAGAACCAAAGCCAAAATGGCTATAGCCAAGTATCCAGGGATATAGAGCTATTTCCAGATCTACACTCAGGATCATAGGTCAGCACGTCACCTGCTTGGCTGCGGGCTTTCTTCTCAAAATGGCTCTCCTGGGTTTTGGACCATACCAGGATTTCACAATCCCTTTCCCCAAATCCCACAGCTCTCACAAAAGCACTTTAGTCTGTAGATGGATTCCAAATTGTAATTGCCAAGGGGAATATGAACAAAGGATGTCTTATTTGGCCATCTTCTTGATGTCACCCCAGCTTCTGTTCTAAACTTTCTGTACCACATAAGCCTGAGTATACTTTAATGACTTAAGGCCAAGGAGGGGTTTCTATTAAGGACTGATAATTGGATACCTTCTGAACCCAGGCCACTGGAAGCTTAAGATTTAGAACTGGCTTTAATTTGATTTGATGAAATAATATGTTTTCTTTAAATTGTGTGTGTGTGTGTGTGTGAAATTTTTAAAACATAAAAATGTGGCCACAACATGCACACTATTTTGTAATTTGACATTTAACTTGCCAACTCTTCTGTTACTACTTTTATATATCATTGTTTATTCAAAAACTCTTATCAGATGTTAAATATTTTCTTTGTTCTAGTAATGGGGCCATGAATATTTTAATAACTAAATTTTTTTTGATTTACCCTTTTTCTTCCAAGATAATTTGCTAAATCTTAGTATTTTGGAAATTATGTTGCTAGGTCAAAATGATCTTGTAACATTTTGTGATTTTTTTTCTCAATTCAATTAGCCAACATATAGTACATCATTCGTTTCAGATGTAGTGCTTAATGATTCATCAGTTGCCTATAACACCCAGTGCTATCACATCACGTGCCCTTCTTAATGTCCATTACCCAGTAGCCCCATCCCCCTACCCATCTCCCCTTCTGCAACCCTCAGTTTGTTTCCCAGAATCAAGTCTCTTATGGTTTGTCTCCCTCTCTGATTTCTTTCCATTCAGTTTTACCTTCCTCCCCCTGTGATCCTCTGCACTACTTCTTATATTCCACATATGAGTGAAACCATATGACGGTTGCTTTTCTCTGATTGACTTATTTCACTAGGCATAAAACTGTCCAGTTCCATCCATGTTGATGTAAGTGGTAGGTATTCATCCTTCTGATGGCTGAGTAATATTTCATTGTATATATAAACCACATCTTCTTTATCCATCCATCAGTTGAGGGACATCTCAGCTCCTTCCACAGTTTGGCTCTTGTGGACATTGCTGCTATGAATATTGGGGTACAGGTGTGCCTTTGTTTCACCACATCTGATCATTGAGGTAAATATCCAGTAGTGCAACTGCTGGGCCATAGGGTATCTCTGTTTTTAACTTCTTAAGGAATCTCCATATTGTTTTCTGAAGTGGCTGTACCAGCTTGCATTCCCACCATAAGTGTAAGAGGGTTCCCCCTTCTCCATATCCTCACCAACATTTGTTGTTTCCTGTCTTGATAATTGTAGCCATTCTGACTGGTGTGAGGTGGTGTCTCATTGTGCTTTTAATTTATATTTCCATGGTACTGAGTGATGTTGAACATTTTTTCATGTGTTTGGTGGCCATTTGTATGTCTCCTCTGGAGAAATGTCTGTTCATGTCTTCTGCCCATTTCTTGACTGGATTCTTTGTTTTTTAGGTTTTGAGTTTGTTTTTTTTTTTTTTTTTAAGTTTTTATTTATTTTTTTGTTAGAGAGAGAGAGAACGAGCACAGGCAGACAGAGAGGCAGGCAGAGGCAGGCAGAGGCAGGGGGAGAAGCAGGCTCCCTGCCAAGCAAAGAGCCCCATGCGGGACTTGATGCCAGGACGCTGGGATCATGACCTGAGCCGAAGGCAGCCGCTTAACCAACTGAGCCACCCAGGCGTCCCAGTTTTGAGTTATTTTTTTTTTTTTAAGATTTCATTTATTTATTTGACAGACAGAGATCACAAGTAGGCAGAGAGGCAGGCAGAGAGAGAGAGAGAGGGGGAAGCATGCTCCCCACTGAGCAGAGAGCCTGATGCAGGACTCGATCCCAGGACCCTGGGATCATGACCTGAGCCGAAAGCAGAGGCTTTAACCCACTGAGCCACCCAGGCATCCCAGGTTTTGAGTTTTACACATTCTTTACAGATCTTGGATATCAGCCCTTTATCTGATATGTCATTTGCAAACATCTCCCATTTGGTAGGTTGCGTTTTAGTTTAGTTTAGTTTTTTTTTTTTTTTAAAGATTTTATTTATTTATTTATTTAATAGAGAGAGACCACAATGAGGGGGAGCTGCAGGAGAGCGAGAGGGAAAAGCAGGCTCCCCGCTGAACCTGGAACCCAATTCAGAGCTCAAGCCCAGGACCCTGGGGTTATGACTGACCCAAAGGCAGATGATTAACTGACTGAGACACCTAGGCACCCCTGGTTTTCTTTTTCAACATTCCTCAGGCTATTCCAGGTCTTTTCTGGTTCCTTACAAATTTTAGGATTGTTTGTTCCAGCTCTGTGAAAAATGTTGATGGTATTTTGATAGATATTGCATTGAATGTGTAGATTGCTCTGGGCAGCATGGACATTTAACAATGTTTATTCTTTCAATTCATGAGCATGGAATATTTTTCCATCTCTTTATGTCTTCCTCAAGTTCTTTCATAAGTGTTCTATAATTTTTAGTGTATAGATCCTTTACCTCTTTGGTTAGTTATATTCCTAGGTATCTTACAGGTTTTGGTGCAATTGTAAATGGGATCAATTCCTTAATTTCTCTTTCTTCACTCACATTGTTAGTGTATAGAAATGCAACTGATTTCTGTGCATTGATTTTGTATCCTGCCACATTGCTGAATTGCTTTATGAGTTCTAGCAATTTTGGGGTAGTCTTTTGGGTTTTCCACATAAAGTATCATGTCATCTGCAAAGAGTGGGAGTTTGACTTCTTTGTCAGTTTGAATGCCTTTTATTTCTTTTTGTTGACTGACTGCTGAAGCTAGGACTTCTAGTACTATGTTGAACAACAGTGGTGAGAGTGGGCATCCCTGTCATGTTCCTAACCTTAGGGGAAAAGCTCTATGTTTTTCCCCATGGAGAACAATATTCGCTGTGGGCTTTTCACAGATGGCTTTCATGATTTTGAGGTTTGTTTCCTCTATCTCTACACTGTGAAGAGTTTCAATCAAGAAAGGATGCTGTCCGGGGCACCTGGGTGGCTCAGTGGGTTAAGCCTCTGCTTTTGGCTCAGGTCATGATCCCAGGGTCTTGGGATCGAGTCCCGCAATCGGGCTCTCTGTTCAGTGGACAGCCTGCTTCCCACTCTCTCTCTGCCTGCCTCTCTGCCTACTTGTGATCTCTCTCTCTGTCAAATAAATAAATAAAAATAAAATCTTAAAAAAAAAAAAAAGAAAGAATGCTGTATTTTGTCAAATGCTTTTTTTTTTGCATCAATTGAGAGGATCATATGGTTCTTGTCTTTTCTTTTATTAATATGATCTATCATGTTCATTGATTTGTGAATGTTGAACCACCCTTGCATCCCAGGGATAAATCCCACTTGGTCATGGTGAATAATCCTTTTAATGAACTGTTGGATCCTACTGGCTAGTATCATGGTGAGTATTTTGGCATCCATGTTCATTGGAACTACTGGTCTGTAATTCTCCTTTTTGATGGGGTCTTTGTCTGGTTTGGGGATCAAAGTAATGCCGGCCTTATTGAACAAGTTTGGCAGTTATCTTTCCATCTCAAACAGCTTCTATAGAATAGATATTATTTCTTTAAATATTTGGTAAAATTCTCATGGAAGGCCATCTGGCCCTGGGCTCTTTTTTGGGGGGAGGTTTTTGAGTATTCTTCAATTTCCTTGCCGGTTATTTGTCCGTTCAGATTTTCTATTTCTTCCTGTTTCAGTTTTGGTGGTTTATACATCTCTAGGAATGCATCCACTTCTTCCAGATTGACTAATTTGTTGCCATATAGTTCCTTATAATATGTTCTTAAAATTGTTTGGATTTCCTTGGTGTTGGTCTTGACCTTTCCCCTTTCATTCATGATTTTATATATTTGAGTCCTTTCTCTTTCTTTTTGGTAAGTCTGGCTAAAAGTTTATCAGTCTCATTAATTCTTTCAAAGAACCAGCTTCTAGTTTCATTGATCTGTTTTACTGTTCTTCTGGTTTCTATTTCATTGATTTCTGCTCTAATCTTTATTATTTCTCTTCTCCTGCTTCATTTACTCTTTCTCCAGGTCCTCTAGGTGTAAGGTTAGTTTGTGTATTTGGGATTTTTCTAATTTTCTGAGAGAGGCTTTTATTGAAATGTACTTCCCTCTTAGGACTGTCTTTGCTGTATCACGAAGGATGTGAACAGTTGTGTTTTCATTCTCATTAGTTTCCATGAATTTTTAAAATTCTTCTTTAATTTCCTGGTTGGCCCATTCATTCTTTAGTAGAATGCTCCTTAACCTCCCAGTATTTGAGTTCCTTCCATATTTCCCCTTGTGATTAATTTCAAATTTCAAAGCATTGTGGTCTAAAAATATGCAGGGAATAATCCCAGTCTTTTGGTATTGGTTGAGACTTGAAATGTGATCTCTTCTGGAGAAAGTTCCATGTGCACTTTAGAAGAATGAGTATTCGGTTGTTTCAGGATGAATGTTCTGTATGTATCTGTGAAGTCCATCTGGTTCAGAATGTCATTCAAAGCCCTTGATCTTCTGCTTAGATTATCTATCCATTGCTATGAGTGGGGTGTTGAAGTACCCTACTCTTAATGTATGATGATCAATGTGTTTCTTTACTTAGGTTATTAATTGGTTTATATAACTGGCTGCTCCCATGTTGGGGGCATAAATATTTAGAATTGTTAGATCTTCTTGTTGGATAGACCCTTTAAGTATGATATAGTGTCCCTCTTCATCTCTTACTACAGTCTTTGGTTTAAAATCTGATATGAGGATTGCTATCCCAGCTTTCTTTTCAGGTCCATTAGCACAGTAAATGGTTCTCCACCCCCTCACTTTCAGTCTGGAAGTGTCTTTAGGTCTAGAATGAGTCTCTTGTAGATAGCATATTGATGGGTCTTGCTTTTTTATCCAATCTGATACCCTATGTCTTTTGATTGGAGCATTTAGCCCATTTATATTCAGAGTAACTATTGAAAGGTATGAATTTAGTGCTCTTGTATTGCCTGTAAAGTCCCTGTTTTTATAGATTGTCTCTGTTTCTGGTCTGTGTTACTCTTGGGCTCTCTCTTTGCTTACATGATGCCCCTTAATATTTCTTGCAGGGATGGCTTGGTGGTCATATATTCTTTCAGTTTCTCTTTGTTCTAGAAGCTCTTTATGTCTCCTTCCATTCTGAATGATAGCCTTGCTGGATAATGTATTCTTGGCTGCATGTTCTTCTCATTTAGTAGCCTGAATATATCATGCCAGTGCTTTCTTGCCTTCCAGGTCTCGGTGGGTAGGTCTGATGTCAGTTTAATGTTCCTACCTCTGTAAGTAGGAACCTCTTGTCTCCAGCTGCTTTCAGGATTTTCTCTTTTTCTCTGAAATTTGCAAGTATTATATGTTGGGGTGTTGATCTGTTTTTCTTGATTTGGGGAGGGGTCCTCTTGGACATGAATGCTTTTTTTCCTTCCCTAGATTATGGAAGTTCTCAGCTATGATTTGTTCAAATATACTTTCTGCCCCCCCCTCTTCACCCTCAGGCACCCCAATAATTCTGACATTGGTACATTTCATGGCATCACTAATTTCTGAAAACCTCTGTTCATGGGCTATTAATTGTTCTTCTCTCTTTTCCTCAACTTCCTTCCTTCCCATCAACCTGTCATCTAGGTCAATTACTCTCTCTTCTGCCTCATTCAGCCTAGCTGTTAGATCATCCAATTTGTAGCATTTTAAATTTTGCATCTCAGTTACAACATTTTTAATTTTGGCCTGATTAGATCTCATTTCTGCATTGTTTCTGTAGTGTCTTTTATACTTTTTTCCAAGCCCCGCTATTAACTTTATAATTGTTATCCTGAATTCCATCACTGACATCTCACTTATATCCACATCGATTAGATCTGTGGCAGAGAATATTGCCACTGGTCCTTTTTTTGGCTATGAATTCCTCCTGCTAGTCATTTTGCCCAGAGAACAATAGATAAGCAAGTGAATAGAATAAAAAATATTAACCATGACCCAAGCAAAATACACACTAGACAAATCAGAAAAGCTCAGAAACAAAAACAGAAAAGCAAACAGAACAAAGCAAATCAAAAATAACAACAACAAAAAACAAAACAAAACAAAAGAAAAAAAAGGAGGGGGAAGACAGAATATAACCTCACAGGGTAGACAAAACAGGGTTTTGTTCCTGAGCGAAATTTGGTCTGTGCATTAGAAAACACTAACTCGGAGCATCTGGGTGGCTCAGTGAGCTAAAGCCTCTGCCCTCGGCTTAGGTCATGATCCCAGGGTCCTGGGATCAAACTCTGCATAGGACTCTCTGCTCAGCAGAGAGCCTGCTTCCCTTCCTCTCTCTCTGCCTGCCTCTCTGCCTACTTGTGATCTCTGTCTGTCAAATAAATAAGTAAAAATTTTTTTTAAATGTTTAGAGAACACTAACTCCCAAAATTACAAAGAAAGCAGGATTTATATTTATACAAAAATAAAATTGAATAGAGTGAAAGGATATATGCCAAAAATGAAGCATGTATCTATAAAATGTAAAGGTAAAGAATAGAAGTTAAAAAGTGATTTAAAAACAAAAAGTTGATAAAATAAGAAACTAGGTGAAAGGGGAAAAAAGGAAAAAAGAAATGGAAAATTTTAGACTGAAACATAAATGAATCATGCAAAAAACCCTCGAGTTCTATATACTATTTTCCCCTAACACTGGAGTTTTATGGTCTTGTGAGATCCATAAACTTGCTGTGCGCCTGTTCTTCCAGTTGGTCTTCTGGGAGAGAGGGCCTGCTGTGATGCTTTTCAGGTGTCCTTGCTTGAGTGAAGTTGCACAAACCCTTGCCCTGGGCGCTGAGCTCAGTGTAAGGTGGTCCTCTGAGTGGCTTTTGTTCCCTGAAAGCTTTCCCCACCTCTTTAGAGAATCAAAATAAAAATGGCTATGCCCCCATCTCCAGCACCGAAGCTGAAAGATAGCAGTCCCCCCCTTCAGTAAATACTTTGAGACACTTTTGTGTCTGCCAAACTCCACTCCTGCAGTGCATGTCCACAGCAATCCTCCAGGGGTTGGGGGTTGGGGGGAGAACAGGAGGGTCCCAAGTTACTGCCCTTTGTAGGGCCCTGGTGCTGAGAGCATTCTCGGGATTGTGAGTGTACCTGCTCTGCCCCTTTGGGGGATGGCAGATAGTCCTTATGTTCCAGTCCGTTGTAGGGTACCAGGCAGAGAGTGGTCTCCAGATTGGGCCAGCTCATGGTTTATGGTCACCTGAGCTGAGATCCCTTTTCTGGGCTCAGTGACTGTAACCAGCTTCCCTTATCCACTGCTGGGGAACTCTACTGGCTCAGATACCCCTGTTAGTTCTGTGACTCCTGGGATCCTGAGATGACACTGACCCACCCAGAATTCTGCCTGTTTCATCCCCTGATCCCCGTGGAGACAAGAATGTCTCTCACTGGAGCAGATTTCTAAGGGTTCTGACTCTGCCCTCTGGGCCTATATCACTCTGGTATCCGGCTCATGGAGTTTCCCGCCCCCATCCATTTATCTTCCAATATCTCCCCCTCAGATTTACTTCTCTGCACCTCCTACCTTGCAAAAAGCAGTCAGTTTTCTACTTGTGGGATTCCAGATATTTTTTTTCTTACACGTCAGGCTGAATTCATGGGTGTTCAGAATGTTTTAATAATTACCTAGCTAAATTCAAGGGACCAAATGAAATGAGGTCCCTTAATCTTCCACTATCTTGCCTCCTCCAACATGTTGTGGTCTTTAGAGAGATACTGATTTATGTTATTGTTATTTGGTTATAGGAATGTCCATTTCTTCAAATATTTGAAATTTTAATGATTCTATGTGCCAAGTCTTAGTATTATTATTATTGTTAACCAATCTTTGACAATTTTATAAAGGAAAGTGATATCTCATTGGTGATTTATGTATTGCATTTATTTGATTACTGGGGAGATTTGACAGTTTTATTTCTTTTTATGAGTCAATATTTTTCCTCTTTGGTGGTTTGCCTACTTTGATTCCTAAGCAAATGTTTCTTAGATCTTCTAAAATTATGACACCGCCCTTTTTCTTCAAGGGCTATATTCTTTGGTTCAAAAACTATCAATAAATTGTCTTCCTATCTCCTTAATTTTTATGTTTTTTTTTTAGATTTTATTTATTTATTTGACAGAGAAAGAGAGATTATAAGTAGGCAGAGAGGGGCAGGCAGAGAGAGAGGGGGGAGCAGTCTCCCTGCTGAGCAGAGAGCCCGATGCAGGACTCGATCCCAGACCCTGAGATCATGACCTGAGCTGAAGGCAGAGGCTTAACCCACTGAGCCACCCAGGCGCCCCTAACTTTTATGTTTTGAGGATAAATCTTAGAGTATAAACACAGTAATTTTCTTAAGTTAAAGTAACTATTCTGGGACACCAGGGAACATTACAGAAGGGGGAAAAATTCACATCCTGATATAATGACATAGTCTGTTTTTCTTATGAAGATAAACATTTCATTTTTAAAGAAATTGTTAAGGTATCCAAGTGAACCTCACTACCAGTTGACATATTACAGTATTGGCATACCAAATAGACTTTGAAGCTGTTATTTAAATTTTATTTTCTCATATGTGAGTAAAGTTAGAGAATGAACATATCTGAATATGAAATAAGTTAAAATAAATCACAGAATGGTCAAAGAAAATCGCTAAGAGTACATACAGAGAGCAATCTTGCTACCCCTGAAGGTTTCCAGCATTTATTAGACAAGCATGAAAAAAATTCTTCCTCGTAGGTGCACTGAGATTGGTTGAATCACTATTATAAAACTTGTCTGGTAGGCTTGCTAAAGTGTATGCAGGGCTATATGTCATGAAGAATTTATATCAGGGTGTTAAAAGTGATTTGAGAATCCCATTAAAAGAAATAACCTTAATCATCCACAATAACATTGCATTAATTATTGATAAATCTAATCAGTAGTCTGAAATTGCTCACATCTAATATTAATCAGAAAGGCAGATGAATTCCCAGCATGATGACATGCTCTTTGTGCCTTCAAGTACCTTTATACTGTTATTATTTACATGTTCCTGAGTCAGAGAAAATTTGTCTGATTGAGAATCAGAAAGATTAGATCCTTCAAAGAAATGGCCTCACTGTGGTTGTGATCTAATCTCAAAATTGGTGTATCTAGTATTGTCAGCTCATGGAAAATGTAACCTCAGTGTTTTTTTTTTTTGTTTTGAACTGATTCTCTTATAAAGTCCAGTTGTCTTAATATATTTATCTTGATTTCAAAAAGTAAATAGAGAAAGAAAGGGAGAGAACTGTATGCAAAATGGCAATATACCCATAATGCAGCTTAAGAAATGGACATTGGGGAGGGTATATGCTATGTTAAGGGCTGTGAATTGTGTAAGCCTGATGATGAATCTCAGACATGTCCCCTGAAGCAAACAATACATTATATGTTAATAAAAATAAAAATAATGTCCGTTATCACCACTGCTATTCAACATAGTACTAGAAGTCCTAGCCTCAGCAATCAGACACAAAAAGAAATTAAAGGCATCCAAATCGGCAAAGAAGAAGTCAAACTATCACTCTTTGCAGATGATATGATACTATATGTGGAAAACCCAAAAGGCTCCACTCCAAAACTGCTAGAGCTTGTACAGGAATTCAGTAAAGTGTCAGGATATAAAATCAATGCACAGAAATCAGTTGCATTTCTTTACACCAACAACAAGACAGAGGAAAGAGAAATGAAGGGGTCAATCCCATTTACAATTGGACCATAAGATACCTAGGAATAAACCTAACCAAAGAGGCAAAGAATCTGTACTCAGAAAACTATAAAGTACTCATGAAAGAAATTGAGGAAGACACAAAGAAATGGAAAAATGTTCCATGCTCATGGATTGGAAGAATAAATATTGTGAAAATGTCTATGCTACCTAAAGCTATCTACACATTTAATGCAATGCCTATCAAAATCCCATCCAATTTTTTCAAAGAAATGGAACAAATAATCCTAAAATTTATATGGAACCAGAAAAGACCTCGAATAGCCAAAGGAATATTGAAAAAGAAAACCAAAGTTGGTGGCATCACAATTCCCGACTTCAAGCTCTACTACAAAGCTGTCATCATTAAGACAGTATGGTACTGGCACAAAAACAGACACATAGATCAATGGAACAGAATAGAGAGCCCAGAAATAGACCTCAACTCTATGGTCAACTAACTAATCTTTGACAAAGCAGGAAAGAATATCCAATGGAAAAAAGACAGCCTCTTCAACAAATGGTGTTGGGAAAATTGGACAGCAACATGCAGAAAAATGAAATTGGACCATTTCCTTACACCACACA
>ML107630.1:0-17277 GCA_003697995.1 Taxidea taxus jeffersonii | reverse complement strand
AAAAAAAAAAAAAAAGCATTGCAGATGCCTCTTGAACCAACTCCACTCTCTTTTTCTTAGATCTGTCTTTTCGTGCTTGAGGGGAAAAGGTCAGCTTATGGAGCTAGCTTACCTGTTAAAAAGGGCAAATTTGTGTTACCTGCACTGTTATCCTACATGCTAATCCCCATGCCCGAACTACTAATCAAACAGCACTCTTTTTCTCTAAACTGTGTTCTGCATCAGCATCCTTCCCAATACAACATTCAGACAGCCACTCCCAGTCTGTCAGAATTGGGATTCAAGGTGTTCAAGGTGGAGTATATTTTTCATTCCTTCTAAGAATAGAGGAACAAAAAGAGCTCCTAAAGGTCATCCATGGAGTAGTTTAGCTCACTACAGAAGGAAGAGTATGTATGAATTTGGAGCCATCATTCTAACAAATAACAGAGTTCTTCTTTTTTATAATTTTGGAGAAATGTTGGGTTAAATTAAACAGCTTAAGCAGTTTAGAACTTTGTATATGTTATTATGCATTGCTCATCTTCAACAGATGAGAGCAGTCTATAGCTTGAATTAATCAGCTTTATTTTGGCTGTAAGTGAGGGAACTCTAGGTGGAATGAGTTTAGTGGGGGAAAGACAGTTTATGGATACCAAACTACAAAATGCATGGCAAAAGTAAGCAGCAGTTCAAAGCAGACATGGAACCAAGGAGAGTGATATTGTCAGGGCTTTTTCCATATCCTTTTTCTGCTTCTGTCAGTTTTATTTTATTCTTTACTCTTTTTAGACTGGCTTTTTCTCTATGTCATTGAACATTCCACTAAGATTTCCAAACTAGCATCTCAGGGCTTTGCCAAAGAGAGAGAGAGATTGCTTCTTTTTTTTTTTTTTTTTGCCAATTAAAAGAATAAAAGAAGGAAGCACACAATGGGCTTATTTTGGGAAATGCCTTGGATGTAGAATATTATAATGGTCAACCCTTAGTTCCATAATGGTCAATGTTGAAGAGCTCAAAATTAAAAAACAAAGTGATTTTGTAAAGAGCAAATGCTATTGGACATACAAAATTTATTAGATTATTTTTGTACAGAATATCTTACAAGGACTTCTAGTTTGCTAAATAACCTCTAAAAAATGTTGGTTAATTTTAAAGATTTTATTTATTTATTTGACAGACAGGGATTATAGGTAGGCAGAGAGGCAGGCAGAGAGAGAGGAAGGGAAGCAGGCTCCCTGCTGAGCAGAGAGCCCGATGCGGGGCTCGATCCCAGGACCCTGGGATCATGACCTGAGCCGAAGGCAGAGGCTTTAACCCACTGAGCCACCCAGGCGCCCCAAAAATGTTGGTTAATTTTAAAGGTAGCTCTCAGAATATTGAAATTGTAGGACATAGTTTCTAGAGAAATCATACATTCAGAATTCCAGCCACATTAGGTATATCTAGACTCAGCCAAACAAAGCAGTGGTTTTCCATACTTGCTTAAACAAAATTTTCACTCTTTTTAGTCATTTTACATCTTTATAATATTTTCATTGATTATCAATTTCATTCCTTTTTACTTACCCAAATTTCCCCTAAACTTTTGGCAATGTTCTGATTGTGGAAAACTCACTGCTGAGTGAACATTTAATGTCTAAGTTTTTATACAAAGTTATTTTACAATTACTGGCAAAATTGCAGGTAACTTTGCATTGTCATCTTTGTATGTGTACATGGAGTGTATGTGAATCTGTATGTGTGCACAGATATGCATGTGTGTGTTGGGTGCACTATATACATAAACTGAGTGCATATAACTCAATCAGCAGGTTCTGTCATGGATCACAGAGAAAGATAGAGTCACAAAAAGGGGCTTGGGAATTAAGAACAATCTATAACTTGTCTTACTTGTGCAAAAGTTATTGTAACTGATGAGAGTGTGTTGTTTTGGTGACCATAACTATGTTCTGTAGTAGATGATCTGTCCTGGCAGGAAGAAAAAAAAAAGTCATTTTTCTCCTTTAGTTATTTCTGCCTTACTTTTTAGGAAATTTGGATATTGATTCCCCAAATTTTGGTGCTTGAATTGTCAACATTGTTTTCCATTGGTTATTCCAAAATAAGAATCAAACCAAAGTTATGCAAATGCATGCATATTATTCAACCATTAAAGAGTGTATCATTTAGGATTAAAGATAGGTTGAATGAAAAAGAATCACCAAAGTATTGGTGATTTAAAGAAAATAGAGCTTAATTCTCTGCTATGTGAATTAAGTCCACAGGCAAGTAGTCCTGGATTCAGAAAAGGTCCTTTGTCCTTCCACTAATGATTACTTGCAGAAGTTCTATTTTCATAGAGGAAATTGAATTTCAGGCAGCAAAAAAGACCTTTAGGCTTTTATAGGGTGTTCTCAAGAACTGGTATCCAACAATTCTACTTTAGTAGAGCCTAATCCCACATTCTTATGATTGACCTTCTTTATTATTTATTTACTAGTTGAATAAATATTTGACACCCTGTGCAATATCTAGAATGTTGACAATAAATTATAAGTTATATAATTGTCAAAGTCAATTCACTACAGTCCAATCATTCCCTGATTGAGCAAATTTGTGTGTCTTGACCTTAGCAACTAAAGTTGGTCTCCAGACCATGGTGAATTTACCTAGGTAATGTTTTACAGGGATGCCTCCCCAAACCTGGCCAGTTGGATTTTTTTTTCTGGTTATATCTGCACTTCTAAATAACTCTCTTCAAATTCAACATGTCATAATCTTTTTGGTGCACATGCCAACTTTGTAACCAGGCATATCTTCATTTACCTAACACATTTGAGATGACCAAGATCATTATTTACAAAAGAACAGAACAAACAAGCAAAATATAAATATGACATTTATAGGTGAATTGATTAGCTACAGGACAAAATACCTAATTCTGGTACTAGAAGTAACTTGGATCAGTGAGTCATCACCAAGTTAGAAAGTCATATTGTGACTTTCGAGATGGTAGCTTTACTATAGTCTTTATTCTCTGCAATTCAAAGTGAAGTAGAAGTTTATTAACCTGATCATTTCATGATGTTAGCCTTCAGATTAGTGTCCTAATATTTGGATGCTAATAGATTCATTATATTCCAAATAACATAGGTATAATGGAAAGATCCTTATTTTTCCTCCCATACACATGCTCTTTTTCCTTAAATTAGAATTTGGGGTTCTTTGATCTTCTTAGGAAGGTTCCTTCCGCTTCAGAGTATGTGGGTATGTGGATTAAAATTTGTTGGTTTTTACTCTCCCTCACATCAAGCAACATCCAAGTGAAGTGCAGCAAACTTTTTTTCCTATCACAAGTAAACTTATTTATTTTGTGCTTTTACGGTAGATTTGTACTTAGTTTCTTTTACATGTGCAATTATTTTTGAAGAATTTTCCTTTTTCTTTTTGAAATAACTGTAGGACATTTATCTTAGAAATCAGATGAATTAAAATTAATTGAGTTTTGGGAATTAGAGAACTTAAAGCATAAATTGGAAGACTGAAGTCATCTCTAGGTAGTAATTTCTAACTTGAATTATGGTTCCAAGGATTGAAAACAGCAGGTGCTATAAATTCAGCATGTAAGCAAAGGACAGAACATAAACAAATGCAGAATGAATTCCAGAAGTGAGTAAAACATTATATATATGAAAAAGGTTGACAAAACTTAATATAAATTGTAGGAATCCAGAAATCATAAATTAAGACAGTGTAAAATGTTCAAAACATCTCTGGCTATAGTTTCATTGAAAATACAATCCCACCTTAGGACTGTTAGCTGCCAATTCAGAAAATACTGTTTCATTTGAAGAATGGGGTAACTAACTAAATAACTAAATAAATAAATGTGGCTTCCCTACAGGTAGGATCCTTATGTGTACAGGTGCTGGAAGACTACAGCTGTGTAAAGATGGAACATGTCCCATGAAATGGACGTGAAATCTGCCCTGATAAATGGTCTACAGTTTTAATAGCAAGAAAGTACAAAACAGTCTTATGACCTGTTCAGTAGGTCTCTCCCTTGAATATTTTCATTGGAAATTTGTATGAAGACTTAAGTCCAAGGTGGACTTACAGACTCTTCAGGACAAAACTGGCCAACCGTATAGTGATGTCAAGTATATGTTCTCTGTGAATCTGGATGCAGGAATGTCTTAGCTTGCAGTTACTATAATAACACTACATAATAGACACAAAATCTGAATGGCATAGAAAGAAAACCTAAAAAATATATACTTAGTTCAAGCTTTTTATATTAACAGGTGGAGGTGGCTCTGCTTTAAGTTATGGCTGAACTTAGCTCTTAGATAAGATATAGTTTGGTCTGGGGCCCAAGATATTAGAGAAGCTGTTACCTGGGGGAAGTTCATCTTAAGGAAATAGTAGAGGCAGAGTGGGCAAGCCTAACTGCCCAAGTGCTTTTTAAGCCTTTGGTTATGTGACTCACACTAATATTCTACTGGATGAAATAAGGTATGGCCAAATCAGTAATGAAGGGGTAGAGAATCACACTCCTCTTTAGTGAGAGAAACAGCAATGTCAGATGGTAAAAGATATAGGTATAGAGAAAGGTGAAAAATTGAGCTACAGTGTAGCCCAAGGACCAAGGTTATAGAAACTCAAGAACTGCATGCCTTGCTTGCCAAATTCTTACACCCAATATTAGGAAAATAAGACTTGTACTATCTTCTTAATCAAATACTTTTTTTTGAACATCACTATTTCACTAATAAAAGTATTGCTCCTAGGGGCACCTGGATGGCTCAGTCGGTTGAGCGTCTGCCTTTGGCTCAGGTCATGATCCCAAGATCCTGGGATCAAACCCCATGTCAGGCTCCCTGCTCACTGGGGAACCTGCTACTCCCTCTCCTCCCTGCTCGTGTGTTCTCTCTCACTATCTGTCTCTCTGTCAAATAAATAAATAAATATCTTTAAAATAAAAAAATATATTGCTTCTAACCCCCTCTTGTAAATTAACAAACTCTCTGGTATAGATTTCCACAATGATATCAGAAATGTTAAATAATACTTTTTGGAGTATTGATGCCTCCTTAAGGTATTTCATGCACTGTCAAAATAATCTTAGTGTTGTGGACACACATATGTCATATCCTTTATGCTGGACTGTGTTTAATAGAAGTTGACACACAGATCATACAAGATCTGCCAAGACGTTCCATGAAGTAATGGTACCTGGCTTTTGTAAGGCAGTCCCACCTATGTTCTAGGAAATTGGTACCTCAGATTTTAATTTGTATATGCCTGGTTGAAGAGAATTTCAAACTTTTTAATAACTTGTATTAAGCAAAATTATGGGTTCTTGTTCACTATTTCCTGAAATTCTTTTCCATAGTTCATTTTCTTTTTACCCTCACTTGGCCTTGGGTACCTGGTGTTACCCATTCCTAATGTCTGACCATTCTGACATCTTACCAATTGGTTAACAACTAGCCTAGAAACAACTACAAAGTTTTAAAAACCAATGGTAATGTCAGAACTACATAAAATTTCTTCTAATAGAAAATTTACCCTGGAGGGAAACAGAATTTCTATCGCAGCTAGTTAGCTTGAGATTGAAAAGGTGAGGAGATCAATCTCTCAGAAATGAGTGGCAATTCTTGACTGCAATCATTGGGAAGGAGAAATCTGAGTAAGTTGAAAAAATATTCACATGAAAATTGCTCTCCTGATGCTTCCCAATGCTGGTAGGGGAGGCCAAGAAGGCAATCATGCAAGGAAAGTTAATTGCCTATGAGGCTTGCAGCAGAAGGATAAGCCAGAGGGAAATCATTGGATTGGAATCCAAATATAAGTTTTCAGAAAGGAAATTAGTGAATGATAATAAAGTCAAACGTAAGGAAAGAAAGCCTGTAAAATACTACTGAAGTGGTAACAGACATTTGAAATGTTTCTAAATATAAGGAAACTATGCCCTTAAGTTATAGTCCTATTTGTATACTAATACACCTGTTGGTGGACAAAATGAGACTATGGTTATTTGAACAATAAAGATGAAGCAAAAGATCCATGGAGTGAAAGTATGAATCACAAAAATCAGAATTTTTTTGAAGAGAGGTGTCTGGCAATTATTATTGGAACTATTAAGGAAAATACAACTATGTGTAATATTTCTGAACAGTAGTGAAATCATTACAATATATGTCCAAAGAAAAAGTATGCTGAAGTTTTTTTTTTTTTCTTCTTTTATTTGACAGACAGAGATCACAAGTAGTCAGAGAGGCAGGCAGAGAGAGAGAAGCAGGAGAGGTAGAAGCAGGCTCCCCTCTGAGCAGAGAGCCCGATGTGGGGCTCAATCCCAGGACCTGGGACCATGACCTGAGCCGAAGGCAGAGGCTTTAACCCACTGAGCCACCCAGGCGCCCCTATGCTGAAGTTTTTAATAGAATATGTAAGAAGTCCCTGAGGTTCATGGGCTTTTTCCAGAAATCTCTAGAAATTTTGATTTCTATCAAAATCACTGATACAAATTATAGTGAAATATTAGGTGTATTTATTGTGGAGTATTTTTTATTTTGTCTTTTATGATACCCTAAATTCTTTTGACTCTTGTCTTTAAAAAAAATAAAACGAGTGATTGTTTGTAAGCTATTATTGTTTTTAATCTATAAAAATAAGTTCTAAGATGCAAGAAGTTATTATTGCCTATCATTTCAAAGGTCAAAATGTTTAATAAAATAGAGTGTACAGGCTGTGTGTATGTGGGGACAGAGGATAAAAAATGCATGTAATTGGGTAAATTTATAATTGGAAGCTTCAATGTCATCTACTTTAACCACTTCATATAAATACGAGGAAACCACTCTTAGATAAATTAAGTACTTTGCACAAGTCAGAATTTTCAGTTAGATATTAGATCTTTGGCCTCCTTAACAAGTGCTCCTGGACTCCAGAATTCCCAGTAACATTCTAACAAGAGAGAAATGCTTCATATAGATATTAAATGAAATATAAAAGTCTTAGCTGATTGCAAATTGAGAAATATTTTTAAATATAAATATGAAATGTAAATATTCTCTGGAACAAAAATGAAAAAAAAATAAAATTTTTAAACCTAAGAGCAACAAAAGTGTAGCACTTCACACTAAAGTATATAAGACAAAGCTACATTATTCTGAAAAAAATAAATAATTTAAATACGTCCATTGCTAAACAAAAATGTTGCTATTTGAGGACTGAATTACTCATTTTAAAGATTTAGGGAGAGGTGCATGGGTGGCTCAGTAGGTCTGACTCTTGATGTTGGCTTAGGTCAAAAACTCAGGGCCATGAAATCTAACTTTGGATTGGGCTCCTTGCTGAGCATAGAGTCTGCTTGTCCTTCTCCCTCCTCTTCTGCCTCTCCCTCACTCACGTTCTTTCTCTCAAATAAATAAATACCATCTTAGAAAAAAATAGATTTAGAGAAACAATAATGTGAATCAAGTTATAGGAGAATTTGAAAACTCACAGGAAAAATCAAAGAATAGATACATTCTGAAATTGATTCTTAGAAAACAAAAACAAGAAAATTTACATAATGAGTGATTAAAAAATAAGAAGCCTATGAAGGTTTAGGAATGGGTTTGGAAACATAACTGCATAGAAAATTAAAATGAATTATAGAACCTATGAAACAATGAAGAATTGAAACTTCTAGAGAAAATAAATTATTTCAAAGTAATTTTGAAGAATTATTTCAAAGTAAAATATAAATAAATAAATAATTCATAAATAAAAATAAATTATTTCAAAGTAAAATTTCAAAATAAAAACATTTCTTATCAATAAAGACATAAAAATGAGGAGCTTTATGATTTTGTTGTGAATATTACTGAAGGTTGACACATTCCTATCCTTTTTGCTTCCTTTATAATGAATAGCAGACAATAAAAGGGTAACAACTAAATTAATAATATAATTTCAGGGAGTGAATAAGACTATGAAGAAAACAAAAGCAAAGTAAGGAACTGAAATGGACATATGATGAGGCTATTGTAGAGGCAATTTTGATCAAATGCTTCTTCCAAACAAACAAACAAAATGATATTCAGGGGCGCCTGGGTGGCTCAGTGGTTAAAGCCTCTGTCTTCTGCTCAGGTCATGATCCCAGGGTCCTGGGATGGAGCCCCGCATCAGGGCTCTCTGCTCAGCAGGGAGCCTGCTTCCTCCTCTATCTCTGCCTGCCTCTCTGCCTGCTTGTGATCTCTGTCAAATAAACAAATAAAATATAAAAAAAAAAAACAACGATATTCAGACAAAGATCTGATGTGAGATGCAATCTATGTAAAGATCTGGGGAAGAGCACTTTGCAAGGCAGAATACTTGAAACACTGTCAATAAGAAGATGTCAGGCAACGAGGCCGAAGTGCCATCAGCCTCCAGGCCAAAGCCAGGCCTTTTACGTCACAGTAGATTCTATTCTAAGTATTATGGAAAACAATTTTTATGTTTTAGGAATGATGATATAATCTAATTTACATTTAAAAATATTATTCCAAGTATTTGAAAAAGAACTGAGTGAAGGATGACATAGTGGCACAGTTAAGGGGCTCTTTTGTTTCTTTAAGATTGATTGATTGATTTGAGAGAGGGTGGGGAGGGGCAGCAACAGAGGGAGAGGAGACTCCCTGCTGAGCCCGGAGCTGGACTCTGGGTTTGATCCCACCACCCTGAGAAAGGGGGAAAAAAAAAAAAGAAAGAAAAGAGAGAAAAGAAACATATTTTAATATCTGTAGTCCAATAGTGATGTTTCATCTTTTATGATTTTAGTAATTTGTATCTTTTCTTTTCTTAGACAGTCAATTTTATTGATATTTTCAAAGAAACAAATTTTATTTCATTGATTTTTTTGCTTTGCTTTCTGTTATTATTTTATTATTGTAGTTTTTTATTATTTCCTTGTAGTTTTTTATTATTTCCTTGTTTTTTTCATGCTTTGGGTTTAGCTGGATTATTGGAGAGAAGGTGTGTTGATCTACTCATTCCATTATGCCAGAAATGAATCTCTAGTTAAAGTAGAGATACATCATTTCAGACCTCATTAATCAGAATCTCTGGAGGGGCTGCCACTGAGTGTTTACTTCATAAAATTCCCATAATGAATCCAATGCTCACCAAGATTGAGATACAATTATATTTGGCAGTATGAATTTGGTTAAGTCTGTATTCAGAAGCAATTACGTTCATATTCCTGACATAAGATAATCAAGCTTAAATGATAACCTAAGTAAGGAATCAACAAAAGTTTTATACATATATATATGAAAATTTCAAAATGACAAATATTATCATATCAGTTTTCTAGAACATTCAGAGAACCAATTCACATGTGAAGTCAAATTGTAATGAAAAGCTTGTTTGACATGAGTAAGTAATTAGGACAGAGTAGGCTAAGTAATTGATTGGTGATTAATTTGATTAGGTTTTGAGAGCTTGATATCTCCTTTCCCCCTTGATGATTACACCTGACATAGGAAATTCAAATATCCAAAGCAATCAGGCACTTTTCAGTGAACAGTATTAGAAACATATTGACAGCTCTTTCTCTTTGGTTGTTCCTATTCTAAAGATCCCCTTCAGGTCTTTAATTAACAAGCTTGATTTAAATGCAGGATTGGTTTTAGTTACATGAGTGGATTTGCACATTTACAAAGTCTTCACAGACACATATTTAAAATCTACTCCATGATAGGCTCTTTCTGTATGGACCCTCATTAATAAGAGGGGGTGACATAGGATCAAACGATATCAAGACTAGAGAAAAGAACATCTTCATGACTGATGTTTTAGCAGCATTCTAGATAAATGTTGAGATGACTATGACGTTACTTTTTCAACATTGGATGAGGACCAAAATAATCTTGATGTTACAGTTTCAGATCTGACAGAAGATTTCAGTGTAACCTTATAAATACTATTAAGGTACTATGAAAGAGAGAGAGACGGAGACTCGTGTAACCTTATAGGTATCTGGCTTTAGTCTCCACTCAGATCAAAGTTCTCTATCTGGCCTTCAGGCTGCCAAAGGTAGCATTTGAGTTTATAAGGTCTCAAATAGTCAAGAAAATAGTATACATATTCCACACAATTATTTGGACAATTTTAGCACAGTAGCCCCCCATACCTTTGCCTTTGTTTTCTTTGTGTTTCATTGCAAGAGATTTGGGCCTCTCCTTCTTAGGTAACTGGCTCCATCCCTGTCTTAGTTCTGGCTGTCGTAACAAAGTACCATAGTCCAGGTGGCTCATAAACAACGGAAATTTATTTCTCATAGTTCTGGAAGCGGGGAGGTGCTGTCGCATGTGGGGCCCAGTGTCTGGTAGGGCCCAGTTTCTGGTTCATAGGTGGTTGTCTTTTCACTGTGTCTTCACATGGCAGAAGGGACAAGTAAATGAATTCTCTGGGATCACGAATCCCATTTATGAGGTCTCTATCCTCATAAGCTAATCACCTGCCAAAGACTCCAGCTCTAAATACCATCACACGGGGGATTCGATTTGATCACACGAATGTTAGGGAACACAAACATTTAGTATATAACAGTCCCTGACTTGACTTCGTGTATGTAGATACCGGAATGCTCCTGTGACCATATACACCTGCTGATTCTGCTGAGAATCTAAGAACAGAATGATTGCATTTGTGTTGGAAAGGACAATTAACACTTATTTTTATTTTTAAGCAAGGAATCTTTAGAAGCAGTGGAATTCAGTGTGCTCTTGAAAAATAATTGCCATGTTTGTTGTAGTAAAAAGTCTATAATAGGGCTGTTTTCACATGCGCGCAGATTTATTTATACAGGATTACTCGCTAGCAAAGCAAGTTTTCTTCAACTAAATTACACAGAGACAATGCTTAAAAGACTCCAGAGAGAGCAATCCCAACTCAGTAATTCCCAAGCAGCTTTCCCTATGGTGATTCATAGTCTATACCCTAGCAGTGTTTCACCCAGCTGATTGTTGCTAAGCAACAAATAGGGGATAGGGGTTAAGCTTCTAGAATCACTTACACATTAATTATAAGCGGGTAACATTAGAAAAATGCAAGTTATAATAATGAAGGGTATTACATCCGTTGTCACAGTACGCGTTTTTTTCCTACCCAAGAAGAGAAAGACCTGTGTGCTACTTGTCATGGTGAAATGACATTTCATTAGCATTTGGAGGTACCAAAGGAGTAGGTTTTAAGAGAAACAATTAGGTATTTTATAGCTATCTTTTCCTTTCTCAAAGGTTTTCTTTCCTAATTGCTATTGACTTTGCATTCTTTGAACTACTGATGCTAACAATAGCGTAAGTAGGTGTTAAAGTTTCCTAGTTAGGAAGTTGCTGAAGTGTTTTGATGATTTCATGACTGCCAAAGACTTTTAAATGCAAGGGAATGAAAAACCATTAAATGCAAAGAAATTAAAGACCGATTTCTTTGTTCCTGACATTTAGAGATCTCGATCAGAATTCAACTTTCCCACCAGGAAAAAAAAAATATTCTAAAATCATAGCTCATCTCCATCCACATTTGTCCAGGCTTTCATGGCTATCTACAGTCACTCTCTTTTGTGAAGTTGTATTTCTCTTTAACTTTCTTTTCTTTCTAAATGAAAAACTCTGGGGTACGTGTTAGCTTCAGCAAATACCCTTTTGGTCCTATGGTAGCATGCCAGTATTTGGACATTAAAATAGACTCTGGAAAACCTGAAATGTTGTCAGCGGTGAGCTGCCAATAGGCGTATTTATTCTGACTGGAAAAGCCATTTTAGTAGTTCTGTGTAGACTCCTCAGTCAGCAAAACTTGTATGTGAATGATTTTAGCTACACTATATCAACTAACGCCATTTAAGAGAACTGCCATATTAAAAATGCATTCAACCTTCGCTTATATAAAAATTCTTTCTTTGAGGAAAGTGCACGGGAGAGTGAAAAATGGAATTCAGATTAATACGAGTCCGATTTCAAGCTCAGGCACTTGATTTCGGCCTAACCATGACTCAGTACTTCACTGTTTCTCCGGCTTAGTCTACGCACAGGTAAAATGGGGAAAGGGAGCGTTCACCTAACTCAGAGCATGATTGTGTGCCCGCTGGAGAGATGACTCTTCCTGTCAGCCACACTCACTTTCATCTCTTTGCTCCCTTTTCATCTTTGTGGACCAGTGTGCTCTTTTGATTTCCCACTGTTATATGTACACTAGCCCATGGATTTATCAGTGGGATATAGAAAGCAACGCCTTTCCTATCAGATACTATCAGATAGAAACGCTTTTGCTATGCATGTGCACAATGAATATAAAATGTGCAGTGACCAACTTCTGACAAACACTGAAAAGGTGATGCAACTGGCCACGCATCTGCACCTCTGTTATCTATGGAGTAATTTGTGGGCTGAGGCGGGAGCAGTGAAGTCTGTGTTCTATGAGTTTGCTCACTGTACCTCTCACCCTAACTCTAACCGTAACTGAAATTTGAACCGCCTTATTGTGACGCTGGTTGCCGGTGCTCCTCCACTAGGCGTTGGTAAGTCCTGCATGTCAGGACAGCACACAGCAAAGGCTGCTTGTGTATGTCGGTGTGTCTCTCTCCCTTTCCCCGTGAGAGATCACGGACTTTGTTTTATTCTCTGCTTCCTGCCTGGCACTCAGGACAATGCTGAATACCTAATGATACAGGAAAATGATAGAATGAATGTGATCACATGTCAAGAGTCTTATCAGAGAGCCTGCAACAGATAACAATTCCTCACTAAATGCTGGGTTTCTTAGTGTTTACCTAGTGTCTCTGGTTTTAAGAGGAAGATTTGTCAAAATGAATTAAGCACTCAGTGTGCTCTAAGCGTATGTTTGGCACAGTATAATGCTGTGAAGGAAGATAGAATTTATTTCCCTGAAATAGTCTGATGGTATAGCTTAAGACTTTGTGCTTTACTGTCATAGAGATCTAAATTTGACTCTTGGCTTTGCTTCTTCACCCTAGGTCAGTTATTTAAACACGCTGGGTGTCAGTTTCTTTATATGAGGACAGCTGCTCTGTCTATTCACCTAAGTAAAGTATGTGAGGCCCAAGAGAGATTATAAATGCAAAGTGTTTAGCCTAATACCTGGCACTTAGTAAGCACACAAAATATTTTAGCTGTAGTTTATGAGTTTCTGGCCTAATAAGGAAGAACAAAATTTAAACAAAAAAGAAAGATGTAATGAATTTAAAAATGTAGCTGACAAGAATATACTACATATACATCCAACTGTGATCACGTGCTGTATTTTAAAATTCAAATGCAATGTCCCCCAAGTGTAATTGACTTTTTTTTTGAGAGTAAAATCTGTAATTGAGCAAATTCCATGTCCTTTTCTTGGAGGAAACCGTGTAGACATTCACAAAGCAGGAGTCTATAAATGTCTATGGAGAGATCAGAGCTGTGGAAAGTTATATTGAGAACTAAAGGCAAATTTAAGATTATTCTGAAATCAAAACAAGTTAAAACGATTCAGTGTTTTAATTAAGGTTTAAAATATGACAAGTTTCTTAGTATCCACGTGCCTCAGTTTCTTCATTTATAAAATGTAGGTGGTAAAAATTCCTATCTTATTGAAGTTATATGAGGGTCAAATGAGAAAACACATTTAAATTGTTTATCATAAGTCCTGGACATAGCAAGAAATTTAATGAACTTTCTATTCCTTTGTCCATGTTAAATTAATCTTAATTCCTGACAATTCCTTCCTTATTATGCATTTTACTACTGCATTTTCATTGCTTTCTTTTTTTTATTTTGCATTTCTCATTAATGCTATTTCCCTTCTAGTCACATGCCCATTACAGGATTAATATAATAATCCTCCTTTGGTTTCCTTGTCCTCAATTGCTCCTTCATTTACCCCTTTCCTGAAGTTTTTAATCATTCTCTATTGTACACAAGAAAAATCCAAACTTCTAGCCACCAAGTATAGCTCTTAAAAATGTTTCAATTAATTTTCTCTATACTTGTCCTGTTTCAGTCAAATAAGTCTGCCTATTATTTCTCTATTAATACTCCACAATAATTTGTTTGGCCACCATGGATGAACAGAAAAGTTCTCTGTATTCCATTTTTAGTTGATTGGCAGCTACCTCTTGATGGGCATCCTGAGGCTGCCCCCAAACTTGGGAAGAGGAGAAAGCCACACTTCACTAGTGATGTGTGCTGTGGACTCAAGGACAGGATGAGCATCAGAGATATTTGTCGTTTCTGACTTATGTCACTCCCCTGACAAGACATCCTTACATGCCTTTTCTTTGCTTCTTGAAGGCCTAACTTTTTCAGAGATTCAGCTCAAATCGTACTTCTTCTATTAATTATCCCATCTATTCTAGCCCTCAGTAATCACTGCCTTCTCACTTGGGACTTATGACCTGAATCTCTTCTTTGTCACAAACATATGCTACTTATCTGTTTACAACCTAAGGATCCTGTGATGTCAACTATATTGTGCTGCTTTTCAGAACAGAGAATTCTGTATGCATTGATTACCCATAGTTTTTAATAATCAATAATAGCAATACCTTGCATTTTTTATTATTTTTATCTTTGTATATACTAAACCCATTAAGATTTAATTCTTCATGGCCATATCAGAATCATGTATTAATATTTTGAATATTTACAGGCTTTTAGGAAGTTTATACTCACCAACTTTGTTTTAACATCAGGTGCTATTCAATTCAGAGATAGAGACTTGGAAAAATCTAGGTAGTGTGTCTTATAATTCAGCACATTTTTAATGAGTCCACATTGACAGTGACAATTCAGTTAAATAAAGTATTGGAATGAATATTAAGCATGTTTATACAGAGTAATTATGGATTACAAATTAGAGAAAAGGGAATGTAGTATTACTCCTTGCGTATTGAAAATACAGGGGAAGGATTTTGGTTTTGAGGATAAATTATAACATTAATTTAGAGCCATTCCACTTCGCCTTCTCAGATCTTCCTTTGTTCTTGAACTCCTCAACGTGGTCTACAGATTAAGTTTTGGGATTATTCAGACAAGAGTTTAAACCTAACTGCAACATTTTCTAATAGCTTGATCTTAGACAAGCTACTTAATTTATTTGAATTTCAGTTTCCCTGCCGTAATTTGAGATTAATAATCTTATTAATTATAATTATTGAGTGGAGAAATTAATTAGAGCCCTTTGCATATAATAAGGATTCAGCAAATGGCAAAGAATATATTGTGTTTGACAGCTGTACCAGTATCTTTTATTGATTCATGAAGGATGCATTTATCATTTTCATTATTATTTGAACTTTAACATACTAACGTATTTCAATGACTGGACATACAAGATCTTTTATCCTGGAACATGGGTAAAAATTCCAATTAAAACATTAGTAATTGAATCTAGTAGTATTTATAGTAATTCTATAATATGACCATTTATTTAATAAGATAACAAGGATGCTTTAATTTTTTTAAATCTATTGATAAAATATTTATATTTAGATCAGTGTATTTTTATATTATTTATAGTTTATATGAACATACATTTTTGTAAGTCATTTATATTAACTATATGTATTTTTTTATATTTATTTAATTGTTGCATAACAGCATAACAAATCACTCCAAATCCTAGTGGCTAGCCAACAACCATTATTTTTCTTGAGTCTGTGAGTCAGCTGAGCAGTGCTCCTGGTCTGGGCCAGGCTTGGTTGACATTGACTAGCCTCATTCATGCTTCTGTGGTAAACTACCAATTGATAACCTTATTTACTCAATGGGTAGGTGGTTGGTTTGGGGTTTAGGCAAAATCCATCATTCATCAGCCTAGCCCTGACATGCTTACCTCATAGTGGTCAGATTTCGAGGAGACGCATGAAATATGCAAGTTCTTCAAGACCTAGGCTTAGAATTGAAAACAGTGCTTTTGCCACAGTCTACTGGACACAGTAAGGCATATGGACAGTAGAAATTCAAAGGATAAGGAAATCGATTTCTCTTACTAGCAGGAGCCACAAGTGCATGTTTTAAAGAGGTATACCTACAGGGAAAGGTGGAGAATTGTTGAGGTTTTCATAATCTTTCACAACATTAATACAGTAAAGGGGAAAATAACAATAGGACATATCAATTGTACTGCTGAGAGGTCATTATATTCAACAAAGATGACAAAACTTTATGTAAAAGAGAAATAGAAGAACATTTCCTTAACTTGATAAAGAATATCTTTAGAAACCTGAAGATATCTTTTCTTTGGTCAATATTTGGATTAGTTTCCTAGGGTTAACCCCAACAAAATAACACAAATTAAGTTTAAAACAGCAGAGATTTGTGGTCACAACTCTGGAGAAGTCTGAATTCAAGCTGTCTGCAGGACTGGATTCTACCAGAGGCTTTGAGAGAGGATGGGCCCGTGATTTTCTTCTAGCTTTTGATGGTTACGTGCTGTCTTTGCCATCCCTTGGCTATTTCACTGCAATCTCCACCTCCATCTTAATAGGTTCCCCCCAAGTCTCTATCAGTGTGTCTCCTCCTCTTTGTATGATAATGGATACCTGGTGGATGAAGAGCCTACCCTCTTCCTGTATGACCTCATCTTAACTAACTGTATCTGCAGCCAGTATATGATGATCTTATTTTAGTAAAAGGGAAAAAACCCTTATTTTTATATGCATAGAGAGACATGTATAATCAGAGAATATTTCCATAAGCACCTAGCATAATGCTGGCAGGATACATAGCAACTCTCTCAGAGCTCCAATCATAAAATTCCAGGGGAAGTTTTGAAGGGACTGTAGGATTTCCCGATTCCCAGCCAAGCACCATGACGGGAAGGGATAGATGCTCTCATTGGCTCACTGTGGGCCAAGTATTCAGGCCTATGTATAAAAAATGGGAGATGCTCATGGCTAGAGTGGAAAAGAATAATTCCTCAAAACTGGGGGAACTATTACCAAAAAAATGATGAAATGGTTTGGGGAAGTTAAAAAAAATGACTATCACATTTCCAACTATTTGATGTATTTCTCATTGCACTCCCCCCATCACACACACTGCATACATGTGCTCACAAACACATGCGCACACAGCATTATTACCACATGTCTTTCTTTTTTCAATTAACAATAAATGACTGGCTCTATCTACTGAATTATGAGAGTAGCCCATACTCATTAAGGACTATTTCCTGTAAGTTTCTTGTGTCTTCTTGGTAAGTGATAAAGTTGATCTGGAACTATCCCCAATTTGAATTAAAGAGTTTGAGTTTCTGCTATAACTGAAATGGACTTTTTTTTTTTTT
>ML107629.1:15862-54065 GCA_003697995.1 Taxidea taxus jeffersonii | reverse complement strand
AAAAGTCACATTGTCTAACATTTAAAAGATGTACATCATTCTTCTATAAAAATCACAATTCCTGAATGTTGCATATAAATTCCAATTTAAGATCTTCTTTTCCTCTTCATTTCCTTAACTAGCAAAACCCAGCATGTTCTTTACTGTGTGAGAGTGTGTTAGGCATTCCTTCTGACTGCAGCAACCGGCTCTGAGAGGTAACTTTTTTCTCTGCCGTCCACCAGCAGAGGTCAGGGCTGGTGTATCACCCAGGCCTCCCTCGCGGGTGGGCAGTAGCCCATTCAAGTGACTTGGCTGCTCTTTGCATAGCTCACTGTGTGGTATGGTTCTGCGTCTCCACTGGCAGATGTACCGTCCACAGATTAGCTTCCTGGTGTTTTAGATTCTCAGACTCTTAATCCTATCAGTCGGCCTATAAACGCTACAGTGTCTTCAGATGGATTTATGCTCCATGGTTAAGGTCTACTGCTCAGGGGCAGACCTGCCGGGACCTCCCATCCTCACTGGGCTGGGTGCATCATTGCTGATACTCTTGGTGGGGTGTTGTTGGTGCACAAGAAGGCAGAAGGAAACCCCCCATTTGGAGGACAACAGTGTTGATAGCCATCATTCCTAGAAGGGATTCAGGCATTGCTTTCCCATGGGGTTTCTAGGAGCTTGGACTCATTGAATTGGGTTTCGTACTGAGATTTCTTCTGTTTCTCTAGAAAAACAATCCCAGTGTCATGCTTGATGTGACCTGTTTATGAGTAGACAGAGAAAGGTCTGCCCCACCGTAGCTGCTTCTGCGGGCCCCGGGTCCTTCAGGCCAGAGGCCAAGTGTCACTGCAGGGCACCGGACCCCCCACATACACACGCCCTGCCCCAGTCACTCCCCACTTAGCAGGTGCCCTGCACTGCCGTGCCTTTGTATACGATCTCCCCTTCCTGTGGTCGGTACCACGCGGCTAGTGCCCACCATACCCAGGGAATTTCCTCTGTTCTAGCCCCCCAGGTGGAGATTACCCATTTATGTTTCTGATCTCTTGGGGATCACTAGGCTCTTGGAAGGACGAGCCATTTAAATCATTGCTGTATGCTCAGGTCCAGCTCACAGTCTGACACCACTGGCAAATGAGGGAACTGGAGAGCGTAAATAAATGAATTCAAAAGGTTATCTCTGAACTGGGGCCCCTCTAGGTCTAACTCTAACGCATGTGCTTTTCCACAATCCCAAGGAATTCAATGCTAGCTATGCTGTGTGCCATTGCGCAGATTTCCTAACCTCTGATCTGCTGTGACTTCATCCTCAAAACAGTGAGCAATACTGCTTTATCCCCTGCCTGGGATCAAATGAGGGAATATCATCAGTGTGGCTGGTGCACGCCGCCAGCCATCACTAATGCCCTCTCTCTCCAGCCCTTTGCCTTATTTTGGTTTTGTACCCAGAGGCCCTAAAACCTGATGACAATTTAAATGGCTTAATCCCCCAAACCAGTTTGTCTTTGAAATAGAAAATATCAATTTTTTATCTGTATTCGGGTGTCTGTTATCTAGCACACTCAGCAAGGCAGGCTAAAGTAGCAGAACATTGATATAAAGATGATTTTAACCCCTGTACCATGTAACTGAGATGTTAAATCTGACAGCGGGAGCTGAAAGCGAGGCACTGTTGTCATTTCCCCTGCACCCTGGGAGACTAGGTGTGTATGATTTGGCTTTCAATGAGACTTTAGTGGACTCGACATTTCTGTGCCCCATCGACTTTCTACAGTCTCCTGAGCAGCCAAAACAACAGGCCAAGGCAGATTTTCAGTTAAGTAGGTCACTTCCTCCTAGGCGTGTCCTAAGGGCATACATGGTCACTGAGAGCCTGGAGTTAGGGGCGCTAGCCACAACATAACATAGCGCACCCCTTCTCCCCAAGAGTCACCGACTATTAGAAGCAGTAAGGGCTTCTCCTCTGATCCACTTGTATTAAGCATGGTAAGTTTCAGCTGAAAGACACCACAAAGTGAGGCATGGATGGGATAAGTGCCCAGGGGCCCCAATTTCTCACCCCATGCGTGTGAGACAACTGGTTCACCAGCTTTCACTTCTGTGGTTCCTTATTCCTGGTCCTGAAGTCCTGGTCCTTGTTCTAAGTGTTCCTTTCTGATCCCTTCCTTCTGAGTCAGAAGCCCAGACCCTGACAGCATGAATTTGAACTCTGGTATAGAACTGCCATTATTCCTGTAATTCCAAACTATCGTGGTGTTTCAAAAGCATCTTTACGGGGATGCCTGGGTGGCTCAGTTGGTTAAGCGGCTGCCTTCGGCTCAGGTCATGATCCCAGCGTCCTGGGATCGAGTCCCACATCGGGCTCCTTGCTCGGCGGGGAGCCTGCTTCTCCCTCTGCCTCTGCCTGCCTGTGCTTGCTCTAACTAATGAATAAATAAAAATCTAAAAAAAAAAAAAAAAGCATCTTTATGCACACACCTCCACACTCAAAACCCAAAAACGGACCTCTATATCTTACCCTGTACCTATCCCCTTTCCCCTTCTCAGGAATGACACCGTCAGCAGCTCCCCAAGCTTGCAACTTGAGTCTAAGATCCCTGCCCACTGCTGGCCACGACATCTTCTTTCAAGTCCTAGATTAGATAAGCAACATCGCCTAGAATCCATCTGCTCTCCACTTCCTCCCCTTAACCCTATATTTTTCATCCTAGACCCCCCACAACTTCTTCCTAATTAGTTTGTCTCCCCCCAGTGTCACATGGCAGGAATCTAATCATTCTCAAATTGGAGTCCAAGGAACATTTTTCAATGTTGAGTTTTAATTTAACGATTAAAATTTTTTTCCCCACTAGTTTTAAAGACAGATTTTCTTGGCACTAATAACTTCGACTTGAAAGACATTTTCAGAGATGAAATTCTGGTTGCTTGGGCTGGTGTTTCCCAAACTGGGGTCAAGTAGGATCCTTTAGGCGACACGGCTCAAGTCTGTACAGCATAGATGCTGATGGATTTAAACCCACTCTGTTTCCCAAAGGCCAAACAACCTTAACCAACTCTGGTTACTCCACATCGTAGCCCTCAGCTTCATCATCTATAAAATAAGGATGATAATACCCATGCCTCAGAGTGGTGGTGAGATCAGAGCAAGATAATGCACAGCTCTTGGTACCGAGCAAGTGACTCAAATATTTCACTGCTGGCTGTGTTACTGTTACCAGTGACATAATCTGACCAGACCATGCGCTGACTGGAATTCTGTTTGTTCCTGGTCACTTCTAGGATGAAGAATAATCTTACTGTGGTTTCCCTGCAACGGCTTTCCTGAGGGGCCCCGGCTACTTCTCCCACCATGCCGACTCCAGCCACATCGGGCGGACCTAGTTTCCCGTCCCCTCTCCCACCTCGCTGGGTTCCACGCTCAGCGAACAGTCCTGGGGTCCATCCTGCATTCCTCCAGGTCACCCCTCTTTCAAGCCTCCCCCACCATGCCCAGCCTGGCCGGGGCGCCCTTCTTTCCCACAGCACCTTGGACAGAACCTCTCCTGTCCCTCTCCACACCAGGCTGTAATCTCTTCTGTCCCATCCCCGAGGAGGAACCAGGGCTGGCAGAACTTTCAGCTCCAGTGTGGAAGTGCTGATTTCCCGGGGCACCACGATGAGGCTCTGGGGCTGCATATGGGTTGGTGGGAAGGAGGGCAGGACCGAATCACCATGCCACTGCGGACGGGGGCGGACGGGGGCGTGCCGCTATCCTCATACTGGACTCACCTGCAAGGACTTCGGTTTCATCTCACGGAAACCTCCGAGCCCTCATGTCTGGCACCAGTAGCTGCTTACAAATCATTTGCTAACGGGATGAGCACCAGCTGTCCTTCCACGCTGCTGAGGTCACATCATTAGCACCCTGCGCCCGTCATCTGCAACCCAACTCCCAAGGCTGAGCTGTAAATCAACATTTTGCATTTACTGGCTGCTTTGGAACAGCCTTAAACTGAATGACAGTAATTCCTTGGCTGCTCTTAAGTGAAATGAAAAAGGCATATTTGAGCCAAGTATGTACATCTCAGAGTTGAAAACGAGAGTCAGAATAGTTTTATGGATCCTAGCTGTAAGCACCATATTTTTTGCAGGCCGCTCATTTCCAAGTGTCAAGTCAGAAGAGTATTTATTTAACTCAGTGAACAAACAGAATCGGAATGAGTCCAGATTGAAACCAAAAGTCAGTGTGGCTGAATATCCACAAAGGCACAAGAGATCTGCTTGACTCAAACTTGCGGTACAAGAACTCGGAGAAAACACACCACTCAGATAAAAGGAAAGGCCAGAGACAAAGCACAACGGATCAGATCATGGAATAATGAGCTCCCACCCTGCCCATGGATGCCAACCCCACCCCCTGCCAAGGAAATCTCTAGAAACGGCAGAAAACTCTACTGGAAATACTGGAAGGATGAAAAAGAGGCAGAAGGCCTGAAAGAGAACAGACTAGAAAAAAATAATAGATCACTAAGTGAAGATGGCAAAGATCTCATTTTTAAAAAGTATATTTAATGAGAAAATACCAGGTACTGAGATATTCTTGCTAATATAGGGACCATGAGCAACCTAAGAATACTGCTTGTCTTTCCCTTGAAAAGTGCCAACAAGGAATTGCTTCTCTGCAAGTACCTATGAACTCACAGGAAATAAAATCCCGGCACATCTTCTACGGGAAATCTGGCCTGAATATCCAAAAGCTAGAGCACCTGAGGTTTAGAAACTTAAGGGAATCTGGCTGAAATCCCAGTCCTGAGAGCCAAGGACATGCGGATAAACATGACCATGTTTTTGTCAATATCATCCTCCTCCCCTTAGCTTTCCCAAAAGGGGGGTTTGGAGAGCCTTCCTTTCTGATGATCAATATCCTTATATTAAACTTGCATCTCTCCAAATTTCTACTTTAGAATGTTACAGAGTCAAAGCACAGTATAAAAAGCACAAGGGGCCCCTAGGTGTCTCTGTCACCACCAAGTGGCCACCATTCTACCAGACAGCAGTAGTTCCTCCAGGATGCGGACCCAACACTAAAGCCTCCCACCCACTCCTACCTGGGCTCACACTCTCACACCCATATGCCCTCAGGCAGCAGCCACCACCAGGGCTCGGCCTCCACCTCCCTTCCCGGGCAAAGATCATGGAGAAGGCCAAAACCAGAAACCAGAAACTTCCCAACAGCCTGCACGTGACAGGAGCAGGTAGAAACGGATCAGGAGCACCATGATGGAAAGTAACCAAAGGACAACCTCCCACCTGGTGGACACTGGAGAGCTGCATCTAAATCAAGGCTGTCGATTCCGTCTCAAGATGTGCATTAGGAATGCCTTAATCCACACTATTTTCATCACTCTGCATGTTTTCCCATCATTTGTTAATGCTATCTTCATCTCTTGATAGCCAGCTAGATACGCTGCCATTAAGAGGATGGGAGTTAATCCCTCCACTGCCAGGGGGAACGTGAAACGATGCACCTGCTTCGGAAAACAGCCTGACTGCTCCTCGAAGGGTAATTCTACTCCTAGGCATATACACAAGTGAAATGAAATCGTGTCCACGCAAACGGTCGTGCGTGAATGCTCACAGCAGCGCGATTTCTGTTAGTCCCAAAGTGGAAGCCGCCCACACATCCATCAGCAGAGGAACGGAAGAAGGTCAAGGGCATACCTCCACGGTATACAATGGAATGGCCTCCAGAACGAGAAGGAACATGGTACTGAGATGCACAACAACACAGGTGAACCTTGAAAGTCAAAAAGGTCAGACGGAGAAGGGCACGTGTCCTAGGACCTCCCTTATAGCCCATGTCCAGAAGAAGCAAAGTCAGAGCCAGAAAGCTGATCGGTGGTTGCCAGGATCTGGGGCGGGGGAGGCTGGGGAGCGACTGCTCACAGGTTTGAGGCATCCATTTGAGGTGATAAAAATGTTCTAAAACAGACCATGGTGATGACCGCACAACTCTGTGAATATACTGAACACCCCGAACTGTGCACTTTAAATGGGTAAATTCTATGGGGTGTGAATTATATTTCAATAAAGCTGAATTTTTTTTTTTTTTAATTAACAAATACTTGAACCAGGCACGCAGCCCAGGGAGTCACTGCACGGGAGACTCTCCCTGGATGCACGCCGAGCCCACCTCAAATACTGGGGCCCCCTCAGCACTCCTGCTGGCCCCCAGTCTGCTGATTAAAAGGCAGGGACCAGAGAGGCATGGTGGAGCCGAGGGCAGAAGTGGGGCAAAACCAGCATTTCTAGAACAAGAAGGTCAGCCTGCCCGTGACCAGTGGACCCATCCTGTAAAAACCAAAGCCCAGAGCTGACCACAGAGGTGAAGCTGAGCTCAAGGTAGTCTGGGGAGGAGAAGGCCAGGAGCAGTGGAGAGGATGGAGTGGGAGCTAAGAAGATTCGGCTGAAGATGCCCACGTCCCCCTCACACAGGACCAGCCTGGTCACGGTCCCCATATTCCCTATAGTCTGGGTGTGGCCTCCCCTCTTTGCCTTGTTCCCCTGATGCTCTTCTCCAGGGACATGTCCACCATCTTGTAACCAACCCAACCCTTTCTGGCTTTATGCCACTTGTGTAAAAAAACTGCATCACTGACCCGGGGGCCTCAGCCAAGTGCCCCGTCCGAGGTAAAGTACACTTGTGGCATCCAGAGAGGACAGATCTTTACCACTCCCAGGCAGGTATTCAGTGCCCAGACCCTCACCCCTAAATGTGTCTGGGTTCAGTCTCAGTGACAACAGGACAGAACCCCACACGTTTCTGAATGCCATAATGCCCCTGGCTGGAAGACACCAGGCTACACAGATCCAGGCATCTTCTGTGCGGTCAAATCAGAAAAATACCGATACACAAAGCTACGCCTGGGGATTTAAGTGGAGAACCTCAGAAGTCTTGAAAAGTCACCAGTCGTCATTTGCTTCACCTGTACAACATGCGGTCCCTGTAACAAGTCACCACAATTAGGATCCCACTGATCCCAGCTCAAATGCCAGCTCACATCCTCGCCGCAAATGACCAAGGCTACACAGCCTTGGGAACAAGGCCACTCCGCTCCGTGCCTCAGTTTCTACGTCCAGAAATCAGAAAACAAGAGGCTTGCCTCCTGCAGTTGCTATGAGCAAAGTCACACTGAGCACTTGGCTAGCCCCCCAGCTCAGAGCAAATGCTCAACGGCATCTGCCACTCTCGGTGTCAAGGTCATGGGCTTCTGCAAAAGTGGCTGACGGGAGCTCCTTCCATGGAGAGCCCACGTTCTCGATTAAAAAGCGGACACAAGAGGTCTCTACTTGAAATCAGCTTATTAACCATTATTTCAGAGGACTGGGATGTCTCAAAACAACACATTTTCTACTTCCTGAACAATAAGTGAAGAATAGAATCGTTTCAGCAGAGTGGAGCTGTCACGAGCATTAGGTTTCGTAACAATTCAGGCCGGCATTTCATACAAGGGCGAATTTGTGCAAGTTGCCGCTGTCCTGATGTTGCCTGGGCATGAAGCCAGGGCCCCATCTACCACTTCCTCTTCGGAATGCACAGTCCCCTGACATCAAGTGACAGGTGGCAGAGAGTGATGGGTGTTCACAACACAAGGGGAGGCCCATAACTATGGGCCTCCTTTCTGATCTCCCCAGCAGTCTTCTCACTTTCCACAAATCTGCCACGTGAAGACCGGCAAAAGACTGCCACACAAGAGATCCAATGTCTTTGCTTGCAAGATACCTGAGACTAGACTTTCTCTAATCTGCAGGAATATTTTCTTTAAGACTGAGAAAGATCTTCCTGTAATTAGTGCCTGTAATTAGTAGACACACTACTAATAAATCCTTAATAGATAAGGCCCTCCAAAGCCCTTAAATGGAGTTAGCTGAGAATTGAAATATGTCCATATGTTTATTTATTAATAATATTAAATATGCCCATAGATTCTCTATGAAGCTTTCTACTGCAAGGTCTTTCCCATCTGCCTAGGACAGCCGTAATGTTAATGAATCAAACAATGTAGGACTTTGTTCAATTTCTTCCTCAAATACAGTATTGATTTAGGCAAAAACAAAGTGAAATCAGAACTTCCAGAAACTTATACACTCTGCAGAGAATTAGAGAATTCTGAATTATCGCCCAAACTAAGAATCCCTGTTCAGGATTCATACTTCTTTAAGAAAATACGTTATGCCCAAACCAGTAATTGTGAGAGCAAATAGCACCAGCAATATGTTCAGTAGGTTTTTGCAAAAAAAAAAAAAAAAAAAAAAAAAATCCTTCCCCCCAAAACACGAAGACAAACACTGATGAGTAAGTACCTTAGACCAAAAGGGACACAGTAACTTTCCCATGAATATCTGGGTGGGTTGCAGCGTGTCCCAAGAAAGCTAAGAAGGGTCATTTGTTTCATTCCCCCACAAGGCGTTATAGTGTGACTTATAAACATAATCAGCATTGTTTACCTTGCTTTAAAAAAAAATTTTAGGAATTAAAAAATTTTAGGTATTAAAAATTTTTAGGAGGATTTTTAAGTACTCTCTACACCCACCATGGGGCTTGAACTCACAACCCTGCGATCCAGAGTCACTCCACCGACCAGGCCAGCCAGGCGTCCCATTACCTTGCTTTTTGAACTGAGTTCTGCAATTTCCCTGAACACCTAGGCAGATCTGCAAAGCCTCGGGCACAGCACCAGAAGAAGGGGCCTGGGTCAGTGCGTAAGACCCAGGACAAGTCCCAGGCCGAGGTTAGACCTGGTGGGGGATCCAGTGTGAAGAGCTACCAGCAGAATGGATGGATAAGGCACCTGAGCCCTGCCTCCAGGCGTTGTGACCGGGGAGAGGTCTGGGTGGAGTCAGGAAACTGGGTTGTGACAATCAGCTATGATGACCATGGTGTAGGGGACAACTGGGAACCACCAGACGGCATCTGAGATCACAATGTCCGCTCAGAGGTACAAAATGAGAGCCTGAGATTAATAGAAGGTGACTGGAGCAGAAGGCTCACAGGACGGTAAGACAATGGTTAGAACGAGCCTGGTGTGATATCCAGCCACGCTTAACAGGTGCAATTATTACTCCTGACACTTACATACCTACGTGTGACGGGGTGGGGAGAGAGAATTCAGGAAGCGGGTCCATAAAGCAGCCAGCACGAACGGGTGTGGATCTGAGTTCGAGCGGCTCTCAGCACACAGGGAAGGATCTTTAGGACATCGACAAACTGAACATCAAGGAAGACGACGAGTTTCGGGATTTATGTGCTTGGGAGACTTAGGAGTACATTTCAGGGAAACAGAAAAGTTAGAAGAATTGAGAGACTTGGGTACCAACTCAGTGCTTAGGTGGTTAAAACACCAAGGAGCACACGCTCCACATTACCTGAAAGACCAGGGGTCAAAGCCTTGGTTCTGCCACGCCCTATACTCCACAAACCACTTGGTTACAGTCATAAGAGGCTCTTGTGTATTTTCAAGTTTAGTGGACAAGGGAGGAAGAACAGGAGTGTCGGCGGCCAAGTAAAAAAAGATGAACACAATGGGGCAAGGTCTGACAATCTCTGGCCAGGTTTCCTATGGATAGACCACAACACGGCAATTAAAAAGAAAACCTAATGCAGAAGAGTTCAACCATACTTGCCCTAGGAGATGCCTTGCTTCACGTTTCACTGGTGACACTCGATTATTTCGTGTTCCCCTAGGCCCTCGTGAAAAATGCTATAGTCTAGTACTTACTACTACCAGGAATTTACTTATCTTCAGAGGAGATGTTATAATTGCCAACACAGTACAACAACAAAATAGCATATAAGCCCTTATTTAAATTGGCTGCTTACAAAGAAAGTTAAAGCCAATGAAGGGGGGGGGAGATTCAACAAAGGGAAGAGTAGTGTATCTTTACTTAAATAAAAAAGAAGTGACTTAAAATGTGTAGGAGCTGCTTACATAACCCTGAAGACAGACCCCCCCACAAAAGTGTTATTCGGAAACAATGCACATTTTCAAATGAATTCAGTTTTAAGTCTTTCCACTGTGTATTAGAGGAATTGAGATATTGCAGGTAATCATTTTGGGAGTTGAGCTAAGCCTATTAAAATGGAGACAATATTTCTGTACAAAACGTCAGAACAAATTATGAACAATGCAAACGATTCTGTTAATTAAGCAGGCTAGAACTCTACAGTCAGATGGATTTTTCCAGATTTTAGAAAAACAGCTGACAATGTCTTTACTTTGTGCTAACACCAAAAGTTGCCTTGGCAAATACTTTTTTATTTTATTTTATTTTAGTTGAGAGAGCCTGAGGGAGAACGGGAGTGAGAGAGGGCACACAAGCAGGGTGAGGGGCAGAGGGAGAAGCAGACTCTCCACTGAACTCTGGGATCATGACCTGAGCTGAAGGCAGGCGCTTCATCCACTGAGCCACCCAGGCGCCCTGCAAGTAGCTTTTAAATTATGCCTGGGCAACCATGGAACAGCAGGCTAGAGGTCAATCTTCACTTGAACAATTTTTATTTTTGCCACTTTCTTCAAGGTGGAAGGGATGGCTATGCTTCATGAGCTCCACAGACCATCCAACTGGAGGACCTCCGTGATCTGAGACCCCAGTCACGAACTCAGACCCGCCCCCAACAAAGCCACGTTCTGTTTGCGCTTTTCACAGAGGAAGCTGACTTCTAGGCCAACTCTTCCTGCAAACTGTTTTCTGTTAATAAGCTTTTTTGTAAGTGTGTCTAGTAATAAAGGCCATGATCTCTTTGTCCTGACCTCGTTATTCTACACTCGGGGTCTGGGGAGGTTTTCTTGGTTTTGTTTTTTTACACTGGTCTGGTGCCTATTAACTCACGAGCAGGCACAGCCAGGATGTTTCCTGCCGAGACTGGCACAATATCTGTAACCACACAAGGGCAGTCATCACAGCAGCCACGAGACTGCCGTTTCTGGGGACCGTGGGCTGGTGTACTCTGTAACAAACAGCAAGGCAGGGGGCGGGCATATCGTTGGTTTCCCAGCATAAAGCAAGCCCTCAGAAACGGCCTCGTGTGGAAAATCCTTTAAAATACATGCACGCTTCAGAAAACATGTCCCCACCCCTGTCGTAGTTTAAATAAATGCAATGTATTATGTGTTCCGATGGAGTTGGGGGCTTATGTCTGCTGGTCTGACTCTTGCCAAAAGCTTTTATTCAACGCCTACTGACTCCACGCCTGGCATGGAAATGAAGGCCATTGACAGAAGGAGTGGAGGGACCCCATCAAGGGAAGGGGCAGACGGAGCAAATGGTCCTCAAAATACCTTTAAGAGATGCCGTACTATAAAGGTGCCAGGGCTCCAGGCAGCGGGAGGTCAAGTTCGCCAGGAAAATCCCCTCCTCGCAGCAGTCCCGACACTTCAGGGATGTGACCAGACACAAACAGGTCTGCTTCTCAGAACCTTCCTGATCTGCCCAAGGGCTGCACGAACACCTCACCCTCCCCGGTGTCAAGGTGGTCACAGCCGTCGGGGGTTACAAAACACAGGTTTAGACGACCCCGAAGCACAGGCCAAGGTAAGGAGCTCCGTCTGATTTGGCAGTCGGCCCTCTGGCTCATCTGAAAAACTGTCAAAGGCTTGTTGCCTTGAAATATTCTGCGACGGATTCTGGTTCTGCTTGCCCCGCCTCCTCCCATCCCCTTGGGCTCTGAGCCCTGAGCCCTTGACCCCACATTCACGAGGCCCTTCCCTGCCACCCTGGCAGCCAGCCTGGTTCCGCACAAGCTCCCCATGTCCTAAAACCTCCCACATGCTCCAGCTTAGAAGCATGCTCCACGTCCCACCCCTGCCTTTTAAACTGCTATGGCAATGACCCCCTTCCAATATGCTCTTGACTTGTGGACGCACACCTACATACACACGTGTATAAACATCTATACACACATACGTATACGTAATCATGGCAGTTCTCTGTATATGACCTGGAAGATACCTGTGTTGTATCTGGCAATCATACCTCTGGGAAGGTGCTATTTTTTTTTTTTTAAGATTTTATTTATTTATTTGACAGACGGAGATCACAAGTAGGCAGAGAGGCAGGCAGAGAGAGAGGAGGAAGCAGGCTCCCTGCTGAGCAGAGAGCCCGATGCGGGGCTCGATCCCAGGACCTTGGGATCATGACCTGAGCCGAAGGCAGAGGCTTTAACCCACTGAGCCACCCAGGCGCTCCGGAAGGTGCTATTCTAATCCTAAATTTATAAATGAGAAAACTAGGACCCAGAGAGTCCTTTTTAGTAGGTATGTATGAGTGATGCTTTCTGGGTTCAAAATATGTTGTTGCTTTTGTTTGCATAAGGTCCTAAAACTCCCCTAGCTAACTTTTTAAATATGGTTTTAGCCTCTTAAATACTATTAAGTCACCTTTGCCTGCCCATTGCTAAAAATCAAATTAAAATGAAAAGAGTATTTTTTTTAAAGATTTTATTTATTTATTTGACAGAGATTACAAGTAGGTTGAGAGGCAGGCAGAGAGAGAGGGAAGCAGGCTCCCCGCTGAGCAGAGAGCCCGATGTGGGGCTCGATCCCAGGACCCTGGGATCATGACCTGAGCCGAAGGCAGAGGCTTTAAAACCCACTGAGCCACCCAGGCGCCCCTGAAAGAGTATTTTAAAACTGCATCTATGCTAAGTATATTGTAGCTTTAGTAGAACATATCAAATTTATAGCGATGGGTAAATTATAGATTTCCTTTTTTAAAAAGGTAAAAACTGACATGAAAAACAGGACGTTAATGCTCAACCAGAAAGCCTGTAGGTCTTCTGAATTTGTGAATAGCTTGAAAACTGGTTTGCACAAGTTAGGCTGGTAAGGCTAAATGAGGACACCAATAAATAATAATTACATGGTTACGTAAGAGCTCCAAATACAAACCCATAGTGCTTTGTGATACTTTATCCCAAACACATACACACACACCCCAGACTCACAAGAGGGAAAGCGCGGGCACAACAGGAAAAGTGGGTTTCCCTAGTCACCCATCCAATCAGCCGCTGACCTAGTCCCAACACAGAGTCCACGCCCTTTCTCTCCGCGGCCTCCTCCCCTCAATAAACCTTCCCTTTTCCATCTTGTTTCCCCTGTATATCCTTCAAATGATTCCTTCAAATCCTACTACTAGAAGAAAATTTTCTTCCAAACAATTTTGTCCACTTCTTTGAAGAATGAATTCCTCATCCAACTCAAGCTTGATCCACTGGGCACTGAGTTCTTCACAAAATTCCCCAAAGGGGCAGATTTCACTGCTATTGGTCCCCATCACCCACCCACACAGATCTTTCACTTCCATGTAGTTTCTTGGAGCACCTCTTAGTGAGGTAAGTGGAACAGACAACAGTGACTCCTGAAGATAAAGAGGACACCCAACGGTCCAAGGTTGGTCCGCTACACTTTCTCCAGAAACTTGCCTAATTGGCTCTTCACTTTCTCTAGATTCATGATCAAAAAGGGAAAATATGTAGTTATGAAAGGAATTAATGTAAGAGGAATATTTAATAACAAAGCAAGAAAGCTTACTCAGTTGATCTTTTTGCTAAATTAACCTACCAGAACCAAATGTCTAGTTTTTCGGAAGAGTGAAAGAACCTACAGTCAACCACTAACTCTAAGTTCCACCTTGTATTTTAATTTTTGTTCTTAAAACTAGGTCAATGCGGGGTGCCTGGGTGGTTCAGTGGGTTAAAGCCTCTGCTTTCAGCTCAGGTCATGATCCCAGGGTCCTGGGATCGAGCCCCACATTGGGCTCTCTGCTCAACACGGGGCCTGCTTCCTCCTCTCTCTCTGCCAGTTTCTCTGCCTACTTGTGATCTCTGTCTGCCAAACAAATAAATTCAAAAAAATCTTTAAAAAAAAAAATTGGTCAATGCAACTGTGAAATTAGGTGAAAATCATAGCAACATTAAGAACACGTGCTACAGGGATGCCTGGGTGGCTCAGCAGCTGCCTTCGGCTCAGGTCATGATCCCAGGGTCCTGGGATCGAGTCCCTTGCTCAGCAGGGAGCCTGCTTCTCCCTCTGCCTCTGCCTGCCTCTCTGTCTGCCTGAGCTCGCTCTCTCTCTCTCTCTCTCTCTCTAATAAACAAACAAACAAATCTTTAAAAAAAATTAAAAAAAAAAAAAAGAACATGTGCTACATCGACTACATCATTCTCAATGGCTCTTAAATCAAGGTCTTTAAAACTCAAGAGTTTCACAGAAACCGCAGTTACAAAATGAGGGGGTTCTTACCCCTCCTTACATAGTCTGCACAGTTTATAACTTCCCAGTAAGATTTTATCTGAAGCAGGGGGAGTCCAGATATAGATTTCTTTTTTTGAATATGTGGTCTTAATTATCCCACCAAAACATATAACTGAAGGTTTTTTAAATTTTTTTAAAGATTTTATTTATTTATTTGACAGAGAGAGACAGCAAGAGAGGGAATACAAGCAGGGGTAAAGGGAAAGGGAGAAGAGGCCTCCCGCAGAGCAGAGAGCCCAATGTAGAGGTAAATCCCAGGACCCTGGGGTCATGACCTGAGCTGAAGGCTGATGCTTAATGACTGAGCAATGCAAGCACTCATGTAACTGAAGCCTTAACTAGATGTATATAAAAATAATCAAACCTTATCTTTAAACAAAAGGAATGAGAGTAATTTTAAAATGTGAACTACAGTACTAACCTCTTCCCTAAGACAAAGTCCAGGAATTATAAGCCTGGAGTAGGGACTGCATTTTCTGTCAGGAAAAGATTCCTCTCGTTGAATTCAACGATAACAGGAACTTCCAATTTCTTTTTTTTTTTCCCTTAATTTTCTTAAAATTTTTTTAAGTAGGTTCCATGTCTAGTATGGAACCCAATGCAGGGCTTGAACTTATGACTCTGAGATCAAGACCTGAGCTGAGATCAAGAGTCGGATGTTCAACCGAATGAGCCACCAGGTGCCCCAGGACCTCCAAATTCTTAACTGGGGCTGTTGATTTTCAGTAGCCAAGTGAGACATCAAAGACAACGGAACTAGTTTTTCATAAAGCTTAATTTCTTCCCCTTTAAACAGCTGTCCTTTATTTTACATCTTCTTCCCTACTCTCGGTGTGGTATCATCGTCAGGCCTGACTCTTGATTTCAGCTCAGGTCTTGATCTCAGGATCATGGGTTCAAGCCCCACATCTGGGTCCACGCCCAGGGCGGAGCCCACTTAAAAAAAAATTGCCTTTTAGTATTAAAATAATGGCAAGAATTATCCAATGCCCTTACCTGACAATATAAAAGGTGGGATAAGTAGGTTGGTCCAGAGTCTTGGGCGACAGGGATCCCAAGGCCAGGAACCACCCTCCTACATGCGCAGCAGCCACGCGACGTGAAACATCAAACAGAATGACTGCGGCCAGCCATGTGCGTGGCTGTATCACTGATTTTGTTTTCAAAGTAAAACGAGGCCAAACAGAAACACAAGACTGGAGAACTAATTATAACACTACTATCTTTAAGTGTCACAAGACTCAAGAGGATTTGGATGGAGGTTTGTTCACACCAAGCTTTTCGCAACACTGAAAACCACCGTGAAATCATAGAAGGGCGGCAGTCATGGCTGGGTGTGAGGCTGTATGTTCTAGAATCAATCTGCCAGATCCCTTTTCTTCCTTCCCTCCCACACCCGAGCATGAAAGCAAACCCCTGGCTCCAGAGAGTCCATGGCAAAGTTCTTCTAGGTTCTGGTCATCATAAAAGTGCACGTTTCATCCTCATCTTCCAAAGCTTCCATCGTCTCACTTCTTTGCTGTCAAAGTAGCTAAGACAGGACGAAGAGAAGCTGGGTGACAAAAAGAGCTTCATCATCAGCCAGCCGGTATGGAAAGGTGGGGAAGATCATTATGTTATGGGGCCTGCCTTTGGGAGGACACTTCCTAATACATGACAAGTGCTAAGTATACACGATGTCAGCACATCCCCGAGCACCTCCCCCTCTCCTCAAACCAACCCTGAAAGGTAGATGGACCATCGCCACGTCGCAGGTGAGAAAACAGATGATCAATGCTATGTGATTGTCCAAAGTTATTCGGATGGTGGCAGCGACAGCGGGGGACCCTGCTGTCTTTGCGACCAGAGTCCTGCTTAGTCACTGAGATACACCTCTCCAGGCTACTTAAGGTAAATCAATGCCCTCAACACAGCCGTAACTGAATCTCTTTGGGTCTGGTAGAATTTGAAATGTACACAGCTTAGAAGAAGCCTGTCTTCATTCCTTCATCCCCTCAATATTAGAGGCAATATTCTGGGCTGTGCCGGGGTGATGCCCAGGACCAAAAGAAACACAGCCTCCACCCTCATGGCAATCAGAGGCCATACATGTCTCATACGGTAATCAAACACACTTTTTATAAAGTTTCTTAAAAAACAGGAAAACCCCCAAATCGTACTCGCATAGGACTCCAAGCCTAAAGACAATGTTGCTATCAGCTGATTAATGCTGATAAAGCACCCAGATGAAAGTAGCAACCACAAAAACAGAACCAACATCTGGGTCAGCATTTCTCAAAATGAAGGCCAGGTAACGGGCATCCATTTGACCAACAGCTTCTTTCACTTCTGGGAAGTATGATGAAGTAAAGACAGACACTTTTTTCTTTCTTTTAAACTGTGGGGCTTTAGATTAAATGTGTGCTTTTAGGGGCGCCTGGGTGGCTCAGTGGGTTAAAGCCTCTGCCTTCGGCTCAGGTCATGATCTCAGGGTCCTGGGATCGAGCCCCACATCAGGCTCTCTACTCAGCAAGGAGCCTGCTTCTCCCTCTCTCTGCCTACTTGTGATTTCTGTCAAATAAATAAATAAAATCTTAAAAAAAAAAAAATGTGTGCTTTTAATTTCGGAAAATAATGGAGCCTTTCGCAAACTGGAAAGCCAGAGGAGCCAATCCTCTACCTGCCCCGCTTCTCTCAACATCATTTAGGACTAGTTTAAGTCTTTGGGAAACTCTAGCAGCTGATCCTCCCATGAGTGAAACACCGGGAGTTGATACCTACCAGCTACGGACAGAAGGACCGGTCTGTCTACCTGACAACTCATGAGGCTGGTGTCTACACCGGCATCATCACCGCCATCCCTGCAGACAGCGGGCACACGCGGTTACGCTGCTTAAATTGAAGTCCTAGAGGTTACAGGTCAGGCCTCCCCTGGCACGGTGCCTAGGCATCAGCATTCCTTGTGGACATAGGAGTTTTTTCAACTACATTTAGAAAAATGAGTATCACTCAGAAAGATTAAAATAGTAGGACCTAGACAAGCAGCGCTTACAGTCTCTACCTGAATTGTTTTAAAAGCATTTTTCTCCTTTCATTTTGATAAGTGAAAAATAGCTTCAGTCCATCATCTGTACGTAACATGCATTTATCGATGGCTAGAGCCTCACTGGCCGCTGGACATCCAGGATTACATCCCCTGCCGCACCTGTTTTTGGTTTTTATTTTTAACATAATGGCTTTTCCAAAGGTAACTAAAAATACGCTCAAAAGACAGCTTCTAGGCATCATTCACATAAAAGTCCGTTATGACTACATTTGCATTGGCAATAATCTTCATGTCACTAGAATAAAGTACAAACTATAAAAACACATGTTAACAACACCAGCAACAAAGAAGGTCACACTAGTTAGGAGGATACATTTACAGACTGTGGCAGCTTTGTGGTTGGAAGGGGAAACTATTCCATAATACACTCACAGCAAAATATTTCAGGATGAAACCGAATCGTAGTTGGAGGATTCAAACATAAGTTAAACATCTGGCAAAGAAAACAACACGAAACAACATAGAAACCCAGATTAACAACGAATTTAGAGAAACTTCCAAATGTTGTTAAATAAATGTCCTTATTTCAGAAGACACTTGTTCACAAAGTATCTGAACGAGTCAACTTAGCGGTGAAGAAAACCCACCAATGTATTTTGTTCTTCCCCAGCTTGGTTTGAAATCTTCCCAACATTTCAGAGCAGCTAAAATATATGCCAGCCATACAAAAGAAATTAAGATAGCAGGCCCGTACATCTGCCTTAACCTTCAAACAAAAGCCCTGTTTGCTGTCTTTTGGAGCCAGCAAGATAAAAGGACGAAGAGCCCAGATGGCTTACACTTTCTCCACACAAAGTAACCAAGAAGACGGATATCTAAACTATTTATTCAGTAAGCCTGATCCTCATGGCAATTTTAGGCCTGGAATTTCTGTAAGACAAAGAGGAATGCTTTTAGGCAAGTGAGAAATTAACTGGTCTTACACAGCCATCCCTTGGAGTATTAGTCCTTCTGCCGAGCCTAGCAATCACAGGAAAGATATTTTCATCAAAGAGCCCTACCAATTCATTCAGTGATTTCTTATTTATACTGGCCTGACATTAAATCTGCCCCTCCAACTCCTAGCTGCTTACTTTTTTTTTTTTTTTTTTTTTAAATAATGGCTCAGTCAGTAGGGCAGGGGACTCTTGATCTCAGGGTGGTAAATTCAAGCCCCATGTTCAGTACAGAGATTACCTAAAATCTTTTTAAAAAAACTGAGAAAGCAAAATAAAATTCTCAGTTAAAGAGCATAAAAACCGTAATGGACATTGGTAAGGAGAAAGAGAGGAGGCAAAGCTCATGTACAGAGAAACACAACCTGATTGTAATTCTGATACCGAGGCATGGGGCGGGTGGGGGGGAGGGAGAGGGAGGGGACAGTAAATACCTCATCCAGGGTTTTTCCTGCCATGTCAAATGGCTTTTAACTAAAACGGTAGACAATATGAAAACTTTATTTCTGGGTGCAGGTCATGATCCCCGAGTCCTGGGGTCGAGTCCTGCATGGGGCTCCCAGCTCTATGGGGAGTCCGCTTCTCCCTCTGACCTTCTCCCGTCTCATGCTCTCACTCTCTAAATCTTTAAAAAACAAAAACAAAAACAACTTTATTTCTACCTTGGGGTCGATTTTATATTTCTGAATTTGAAGTCTTGCAAGGAGAGAATAGAAACGTAACCATTACTTTCTGGGACCTTTTTCTCTCCCCTGCGTGGTTTCACACTTTTTAAGAAAAAACTGCACTTAAACCCAGAATCTCACCCTCAGCTACCTACCTTTTTTTACACTGGGAAGTCAGGTACCCAGGTACTGAGGCGCCCCCCAAAATCGTTTCTGTCTCTGCAACAGAGAAGTGGTCACAAGCAGATCTTTATAAGTGACTTAAAAAAAAAAAAAAAGAAATCTGGGTTACAGGTTTGCTATGGGATCAAAATGAGATCAAGCCAACACAAACCCCTGAGAATTCTATAAACGCCAGGCTTGCGCAGCATCGCCACATCAGGGACGATGGGAGGTAGGGACCTTATGAGTCTTCAGATCTGCAAAATCGTGCTAATGACTTCTCTTTTATTTGCTGAATTGAGTGCATTAGGAGGATCCCACCAAATAAAGTCTTCGTAGAAAAAAGTATCAATATACAAACACGATGTTACCGGCTCATTCAGTTGACAAAATTAGTAAAGATTTATCAGTGGCTAGGATGGACGGAGGGACAGAGACACACACACAGATGCAGCGAACAAGCCCTATAAGAACAAAGTCTTAAGTAACCAACCCCATTAAAAAAGCCTGGCTTAAAAAAGGTCACCAAGAAGCACACAGTACAGATTCTAGGTCACACACGTGCTGTCTGCGAATGATTACAGACACCGGCTTAATCCTGGAGGTACAGAAACCGCTTTTCCCTCCTGGCACGTGTACACTGACTCCTTCACTGGGTCTTATTTCCAGTTCTATCCTCCGGGCATTCATTCACAAAGGTTTATTGGGCAGCAGGTACCCCAAAATTAACTCACTTTATGCCTCTGGCTTCCGAACATTCATCGAACCTCTTTAACAGGTTTTGTGACTCGCAGCCAGGAGTCCCTCACCAGATGGCAGGCCGGTTGGCCTCACTTCTTCCGATCCATTTGGGTTGGTCTCCAGGCCCGTCCTAGCTGGCCCTTGGGACCCTCCCATGTAGAACCAAATGAGGCTTCCCGTGCTTCTGTTTTCTCTCCCAGATGACTTTGATCACCAGATCACCCGGCCTGTTGCCGGGTCGTTTTGTATGGGAGTGGACCCGGCAACACCACATGATCCCCTCTGTCCTCTCCTTCCCCAAATCACTCAAGAAGAACTTGAAGTAAAATGCCCCGTGTGAACCTCCTTGGCATCTCTTGCAGGAATCCCTCCAAGGCCTCGCTAGGCAGCCCCAGAGAGTTGCCAAGGAACACTGTACCCGGGGGGACCAGTAGAGGGAGCAAGACTTCCGAAAGGAAGCGGGGATGGTTTAAGACACCACTTAGACAACCTCAAAAGTCCACTGCAGGAAAAAAAAATTCAGTATCATAGGTCACATCTTCGAGTTACAGCTTCTCGCTTTAAAAATTGTTCCAGGGGGGCGCCTGGATGGCTCAGGGGGTTGAAGCCTCTGCCTTCGGCTCAGGTCATGATCCCGGGGTCCTGGAATCGAGTCCCGCGTCGGGCTCTCTGCTCTCCAGGGAGCCTGCTTCCTCCTCTCTCTGCCTGCTTCTCTGCCTACTTGTGATCTCTGTCTGTCAAATAAATAAATAAAATCTCTAAAAAAAAAAAATCTTTAAAAAAAAATTGTTCCAGGGACGCCTGGGTGGCTCAGTTGGTTAAGCGGCTGCCTTCGGCTCAGGTTATGATCCCAGCGTCCTGGGATCAAGTCCCACATCGGGCTCCTTGCTCAGCAGGAATAAATAGTTCCATCCTATTTATTTTGGCCTCTGCCAAATTCTATTTTATTTCTCCCTCTGCCTCTGCCTACCACTCTGTCTGCCTGTGCTCGCTCTCTCTCTCTAACTAATAAATAAATAAAATCTTAAAAAAAAAATAAAAATTGTTCCACTTCTCCAACCTTGTCAAATGTCAAGGCAATCTGCAGTGATTCTCACCTGTGCCTTGGGTCAGGATGACAACAGTCTCACCTGTGCGAGGAAATATTCACGACAATCTGTCACCTGCTTAGGAGTGACAGGAGGAAAATGACCCCTGGCAATCCTCAACTCTAAAATCTGTAGCTTTCCCCCTTTTCCAGATAGATGGGAGGCCCGCTACTTATCCTCAAAGGCGAAGTCGGTCAGCGCCTCTGCTGTCACTCCACGCTGTCCTTGAGGTCAGGATGTCCCTCCCTGTGCTACCAGCTCTCCCATCCGGGCTGACATCCTTTCTTCCCAGTGGGAGAGGACAGCTAGTCCGCACTGGCGATGTAACTATCCCATCTGCTTCAATCCTCAATCCTTCAATGCCTCCCCCATGCTGTATATAACCCACTTCCTGGGCGGCTTCTGTAGAACCCCTTTCTCTAAGCCTTAATGATCTTGCAATCCTCCCAGAACGTTGAAAAAGAGTAACATTTTCAGACGAGACCATAGCTAGAATTAGAATCTAGGAGAAAGTCTAAACTGTTTTTTTTTAAATGCGTGTAAGAATTAGGTCACCACTCTTAATTATTCTGATCTCAAGCTTACACATCAAAATATCATCCTTTTGGAAATATTAAAAGTGTGACCCATTATAAGCCACATGAAAAGTGGCTTTATATGGCTAGCTGTCCTTTCTCTTTTGTATTTTTCTCTGCGACTTAGCTTTAAGAGACTATTCCTTTTAAGTAAAAATGTGGCATAGCCATACGATAGAATATTACGGAGCAATAAAAAAGGAACGGGATGCTGGTACACACGACAACACGGATGGACCATGAAAACACCATGCTGAGAAGTGGAAAAGTGCTCACGGAAGAGGACATGTTGTGGGATTCCCCTCCCACCAGATGTCCAAAATAGGCCTATCCACAGTGATGGGGAACAGCTGCCTAGGTAGGGTTGGGGCCTGGGGTGGGAACGTTTGGGGAGAGGGGAGACAGTTAAGGGGTTCAGGGTTTCCTTTTAGGGTAACCAAAATGTTCCAGAATGGACTGCGGTGATGGTTGCATAACTCTGGGACTATCATAAAAGCCACTGATTTGGGCAGATTGTCTGGGATGTGGGTCTTACCGCAATACAGCTGCTAAAAGCGAAAGCATGCCTTTTCATTTCAGACTGTAGCTCAAACTTAGGAAAGTTATTGACTAAGCCTATCTTATCCTAAGTGCTAAAAGGGGCCTCCAGTCTCTTTTGCTCTTTCAGCTAAAAGTAACATCTGCAAACTATCTTGCAATCTCCATCAAGGATAGCAACGAGCCAATAATGGATACTTCTTGAGCAGGACTTCCCCCATAAAGGTGGGAATTAGTTCCCTCTATGCTATTTACATATCCATACAGTTGCGGAGAATGTCCCAAACAGGAACATCCAAAATAAAGATGGGGATCTGGATGCTGCCATCTTCGCTCACTCATGCTGCCACCAGGGAATGTTCTACAAGGCCCGTGTACTTACCGTTTCCTAATCAAGTCCTTTCAGTGAAGTGAGGGGAGGGAGAGAGAATAAATTTTTAAAATGAAAAACCTCCAGTTTTTAATTATGGACATTTCTTAAATCCGGGGAAAAAATAAATATGAAAGTTGGAAAATGTGCTTTTTTAATCTCCCTGGTTTATCACTGCTTAGGGAAGGAAATTAGGTTAATCGGACAGGATTTGCCCTTTACAAAGCCATGCTGGCAACATTCCCCCGTGGCCTGATCTCTTTTGGAGTCCTTTGTTACAAAAGCTTCCTGAAACTGGGGACAGCATATGTTCTAGCCCATTGTCACGGGAGCGGAGGTTTCTCAGCATCACCCCGAAAACATCTGTCATTAGCTGCCTCTGCAAGGACGAAAGCAGATGCCTGGACCAAGCCACCGTGAACTCTGACATGGCAGGAAGGTGGATACATTTCAGAACAGAAGGTCATTCCAAAAGACAAAAATACTTGCATTCTCCAGGGCTAGCTACTTGGTTACCCATCATGGAAGACTTAAAAATTCCACTAAATTATTTAAAAATTATTAGGAGAACTATTTGGAATGCCCAAACAAGAGCTAGATGAAAGACCAGCTTGAGCCTCGGAAATGAAGCCACCGCACTTGGAACCTCTAATATAGTCCATGTGCCGCATTGTAAATGTAATGCTCGAGTTTTATAGGAGACTGCACAAGCCTGCCATGAAGTCCTCACCAAGGAGATCCTTCAGGGGCATTTTCCCCCTCAAAAACTGCCACACCATCGTTGCACACACGGCAATGTGCACTGAAGCAATTTAACCTTAAACAAGTTCCCTAAAATGTATTGATAAAGAAAATGAAAAATATCAAAGTACTGTTCAACAGAAGTCATTTCAATGAATCATTTCAGTAAAGCAAAGGAAGAGGGGACTTTGAGTCTACAGACGGCCTCTTGTCCTAGGGAGTCTTGCTTAAGCTCCTAGATTCTGTTCAGGGCCAGGTCTAAGGAGAGGAAGGTGGCCAGGACACATAATTTAAGAATCAGTTATTGGCGGGGGGGCTACCAATGCAGCATGACCCTGGCTGGGCTCTTCCTTACGTTCTGCACCCTACACACCAGCCTTGCCTTATCCTAGTCCTGGTCCCCTTCCTGGTCCCCGGCCCAAAGTTCTCTCTGCCAGGGTGGCACGGACAATGGGATAAGATAGCACAGTAAATCAGAGCTAGCTCTCAAAAGCTTGGGAGTTCTAACCACAGCTGCTAAATACAGAACCGGTCTCCTTCCTTCCCTGGCTCTGACTCCTCACTTAGAAAAGGAGGGCTGTGCCCTGGTCTAGCACAGCCAGCGGCGAGTTAACAACTGCTCTTCAATGTTAAAATAGGCATTAGGTGTCCAAATCTGCAGAGTAACTTCTGAAAGTTGTGTCTAAGCCCAATCAACTCATTTATGTGTTGCAATACTTCCAAGAGTGGGCCGTCCTTGGAAATGTTTTGGGATATAATTAACACACAACACACAGGCTTTCTTATTTTTGCTGTGGTTTGGGAGTGGCTCCCCATTAAGCAACCGCCCCTGACCCTCCGCTCCTAGCTGGTTACAGACGAAACCACTGACAGGTGTTAGTATTAAAACTAAGATCGCCAGACTACGCCTTGTTTTTCCAACAAGACACCTTTCAAGAAGTCGTCCTGTATGGCGGCAGCAGTCACAAAAAGGTACTTGGACTATGTGAGTGGCCATCTGTGTTTCTAAAGAACATGTTTTGGGGAGAAGACTGTGTATTAAATGCTTTTACTTAGAACACGGATTTTAAATAAAAAACAGCAAACCACACACACAGCCCAGCAAAGCCCTAGAAACCGGTTCTCAAGGTGTGGCTCCCAGATGAGCATCAGCAGCCTCTGGGAGCCTGTGAGAAATGCCCACTCTCGGGCTCCACTTGAACCCTGCAGAATCAGAAACCCCAGGTGGAAGCCCGGGATCCTGCGGTTTAACAAGCCCTTGCAGGGGGATGGGGTGGGCGGAGTCTGATGATCTGAGACAGTTCAGTTCCGAGAGCCACTGCCCTACCGGTGCAAGAAATAGGGGTTTGTCACCGATGACCTTAATTCCTCCTGGGCAGGGCATTTCCACCTTGCCAGGACGACAAAATGAGGGGGGGCTTAACCACTCATCAATCCCGGGGTTCAGAGCACGGCCTCCCACTGGCTGGCTGCAAATCCAGATTCCTGGGCCCACTTCCGGAGAGACTGTACCCCTGGGCATGGGCACTGGGGGGAGGGGACAGATGGGGGGAAGGGGGACTGGAATCTCAGGAAACAGTTCCCCAAGTGAGTCAGATGGGTGCAGCCAGTGGAAAGCACCAGAAGGCCGCTCGGCACTAAACATCCCATCAGAAGCAACTGGGGAAACTGATCCTTTAGATCAAGGTCAGCAAACTTCCGTGAAGGGCCAGGGGGTGAGGACTTCAGGCCTCTCTGCCCCTCTCTTGTGCCACAGGAGCTGGAAGGCAGTCTCAGATGAGGAGCCCGGGAAGGGACACGGCTGCTTAAATTCCAGCGCAACATCCCTCAATTTCAATTTCAGGTCATTGTTCAGGTGTCATAAAATACTCTTCTTTGGAGGTTTCCAAACGTTAAAAAAAAAAAATGCGCCAAGCCCTCCTAGCGTGCGGGCAGCAGGCGCGGTTCACCACCGTGACCTCAAGGAAGGCTGGTCCCTCAGCTCCGAGGGCCGCGGTGTGTGGGAGACACGCGCCCCTTCACCAACAGCTGCCTTCAAACAGGCGAGGGTTATTTTTAAGAATTCAAGTTTACTTTGCCTACAGTAAAATTATGCAGCTTGGTGAACCACACAGAACATACCGAACGTTTCCACTACCTGAGGAAGTCCATGGGTGTTCCCCCTCCCAGGCAAAATTTCTCAGAAGTGCCCCTTCGGTCTGATCTCTTACCTTTAAGTAGGCCAATGCAATTAGTTTGAAATAAAAGCTGCAAGCTCACGCTTTCACAGCTGTTTTAAGAAACAGGAAATCCTTACATGGAAGTTACTAGAATAGGTCTCCCCTGGGCCAAAGTCCCCCTTCCCTCCCCCATGTGGGGCAGCTGCTTGGAATCTACCCACCCCTTCTTTTCTAGGGCTCTCATCCAGCCCAGGTGGGGTCTCTCCAGATGGCAAGCTCAGTGCTGGAGAAATGGGGGAAACGAGTTCCTTCCCAGGGAGACGCCTTTACCCATCCCCATCCAGGGCCCTGCCCTCTCTCTCTTGAGAGAAAAACGGATATAGTTTTCCTCAGAAACAAATACAATTCAACTGAGTTGTCTAAACTCAAAGACCATCATTGGTGGCCTCTGTGCACGACCTTCACCAGCGGATTTCAGGAAGCTGCTTTACCACTGGGACTTCCCCACGGACAAAAGAACCTTCACAGTATCTGGAGGGGGAGAGAGAGGACCCCAAACACTGGCTTCTGTTCCAGACACAGAAGCAAAAGGGGGTGGGATTGGGCAAGAGGGAGAAGGGGAAAATGAAAGACCCCAGGCTGAGATTCATGCCATCAGAAGGGCCGGCCCAGCGCTGGAGCCTCCAACCCCACAGGGCAGGGGAAGCCCAGTTGGAGGCAAGCAGCGAATGAGACCAGGAGGTCTCTCCAATTTATCTCAGACCCATACACCCAGAGTCAACAGTGCTCTCCTTTCAAGGCCCACAGAATTGGGTGGGAACCTTGTTAAAACACAGATTCCCCAGGGCCATCTTCCCAGAAGAGGACTCAGCAGGTCTGGGGTGCGGTCAAGGAACCCGCATTCTTAACAAGGGCCCTGAAGATTATAAAGCAGCTCATCGGAGAACCATGCATGCAGAAGCCCCGCATGGGAATTTGGGACATTTAAACCCCAAAGTCCCACTCGAATGGAGTGTCCAGTGTGTGAGGATGGGAGGAGAGAAGAGAGACGGAAAGATCAAGAACAGGGGTTCCATAGGGGTGTCTGGGTGGCTGAGTGGGTTAAAGCCTCTGCGTTCAGCTCAGGTCATGATCCCAAGGTCCTGCTCCTCTCCTCTCTGCTCCTCGGGGAGCCTGCTTCCTCCTCTCTCTCTGCCTACGTGTGATCTCTGTCAAATAAATAAATAATTTAAAAAAAAATAGAGCAGAGGCTCCATAAAGGGAGAGAGTAAGGCTCTGGGGACAGGCTTCCCCATGAATCCCTGGAGGTGGCCAGGGTTGAGGGAGGCCGGTCAGAAGCAGCAGCAGGAAAGCAAGATTGTGAACACAAGACAATGAAACATCAAAATTTAAAAATGTGATTTTTTTCCTAACCCTTCTATTTCCCCAGAGCAAATTAATTAATTAATTAAATAAATAAAGGTCACCACAAAGGGGGAGGAAGTCGGGGAGGCAGTGGGAGAACCTGCTGATCTTGAGCAGTGACTTCAAGGGAAAGCACAAATGTCATGATAAGACAGACAGCAAGTGTACTCAACCCGGGGGCCCATGGAGAGGAGCGAGCACAGCAAACAGCCAGGACCAGGAGGGGAGGGTGGGAAGACCTCTGTCCCCAAGACTCCCCTGCCCCACTTTGCATTCCTCCTCAAGACGTGGGAAGATGGTCTGCTCTGGCCCCAAGCCCCGGCTCCATCGGTCATCACTGACCAAGTGTGGGCTTGTGGACACGTTATCCCACCCCAGCTCGGCTTCTGCATTACTGCAGTAGGGCTAACCATGCCTCCCAGGGGACCAGCAGTGGGAACGCACCAGCGAGGTGCCTGGTAGAGAGAGGTCACTGGGCGCACCTCCTCCCCCCTTTACCCATTCTGTATGCCAACCCGGATAAGGAGCATCTGGCTTAGAAACGGGGGCCTCCTTCCCCCACCACTCGCCAGGGAGGCGATCACGGGAAGAATGGGATTCTCCCATCTTACCACAGCAGCACCCTGGCTTGGAACTCCACAAACACGTTTAAAATCGGGATCAGCCAACAGAAGGCTTCTGGATCCCCCCCAAGTCTTGGTGTACTTCGGGCACTGGGTCTTTGTACGTGGACGGTACAATTAGCTCCCCATGCATATCACGGAGTGCCTGGGAAAACTGGTTCCAAATAACAGGGCTATAAATGAATTTTCAGAATGGAACGCAACTCAGTCACAGACAGACAACCACCTGGATTTGTTTGAACAAATTGCCTCTGCTTTTTTTTTTTTAACTGAAATTACAGTACATGGTGCCATGTCTAATTCCTGTAGATAATTTATAAATCGTTTTCTTTCCAAATAAGATCTTCACATACATTTTTTCATAAGATGATACTTGTAATAAAGAAATAGTATTTATTTAAGCCTCCAAAATAAAGAATCTATGTATTTTAAAAGATTTTATGTATTTATTTGTGAGAGAGAAAGAGAGAGAGCAGGAGCCCAAGCAGGGAGAGCAGCAGGCAGAGGGAGAAGCAGGCTCCCTGCTGAACAAGGAGCCTGACACAGGACTCGATCCCAGGATGCCTGGATCATGACCTGAGCCGAAGGCAGACACTTAACCAACTGAGCCACCAAGGCGTCCCAAGAAGAATCTAGTCTTGATTCAGGATTTTCTATTTACCTCTCCCAGTCATAAATCGTGACCTGGTCTGAGCTTAGCACACAGGATTAATTAGCTAAGTTCAGTATTCATGGGCACCAAGAATGCAAGATAGTATCCTGCTTATCTTCAAGGATGAGCCATCTCATTTGCTAAGCGCCCCACAAAATCGAAAGGAACGAACGATGGGACTGATGTCGCCTAACCTCCGCCCTTCTCGTCCCTCCTGCACATGAGCGTGGCAGGAAAGGTCTGGAAACACTGCAGGCTCACAGAGGCACAAGCAGAGTGTGCCACCGAGAAGCGGAGGCTGGAATCCAATGACAGAGACTGGCAGATCAGAGGCAGGCTTGGGTACAAATAAACAGATGAAGCCTAAAGGTTGGCAAGAAGAGGCTCAATCCAGAGGAATGAAGAGGCCAAAGTTGGGAGATATCCACAAAGGAGAAAAGGCAAAAGTGAACAATTTAGCCCCCGAAGGAGGACAGGAAGCCAAAGAAGGTCATGACCTATGGCAGAGGCTATACGCATTCTCCTGCAAAAGCCTTTACAGAGAGAGAGAGAGAGAGAATTTGTGTTCAGCTAGAGCCTCACGGGGGCCAATAAATACTGGCTAATAGGTAGCCACCTGCCTACCTATCCAGAGCAGGGGCGGGGCGGCGGGGGGCGAGCAAGGGGAGGGCCCAGCTGTTCAGTCCAAAGCAATGAGGGAAAAAGCCGTGGTCTCAAAGAGTCGGAAATAAGCTGGATTCTAAATCCACTTGGGCGGGGTTCACGTAAAGGCACAAGAAGGCAGGTCCCAGAGGCCCGGATCTCTTAGGTCTTACCAATGGTGGTAGTGGAATACGACAGGTAACAACACAGAAATGGAATGCACTCGTAGTAAGCAGGGCCTCTACCCACATTCCTTAGAACACCAACGCGTCCTACAGTGTTTGTTACTGTAAAATCCCCACCTCGATGCAGATGTGGAAATGTATGGGCTAATAGTATTAGGTTTCAAAATGCCCCAATTTACCACAGTGGGTGAAATTTACAATACACAGAGCTATGCAGATTTGCAAAGACATACACGTTTTCACGCGGGAGCTGGGTGCACTAATAAACAGATTTTTTTTTCCTTGTAGTCCCAGAGTGAAAATTAATGGAAATATTTGACTTTCCATGTTTGAGCCACAAGACGCCAAACCAAAGTGTTGCAAGAGGTCTAGAGAGTAAAACTCACGTGGCTCTCAGAGCATAAAAATATTTTCCCACTCAAAACTGAGTACTTTGGACACACTGCATTTTACTTGGTCTTCAGCGCAAGACTGGAAGTCCCGGTGGTGTTCCGTCTCTGGAGCGCAGACTTCTAAGAAACTCCCCGGGCTGGAGTTTAATATCCATCTCAGAGACGGGTATTTCCAGGATGAAACAGCAAAACGTGGGAAACGCACAAAGAATTTAAGAGTTTCCCAGCTCAGTGCAGTCTTTTTAATACAGCTGCGCTGTTCTGATTAAAACGACTTCCAAGAATAACAGATGGACCCAGACTGATGTTTCAACAAAAGAAGCCAATGCGTTTGACTTTCACAATTATATATGTCACTTGTCACCAGCACGCCCCTCTTTCCCCTATTTGTAGACAGCTCTGCAGACACCTCCCCTTTGAGAAGGGAAAGGATGGGGCAGCACCATTCACGCTCACAGGCACGTCACTTGGCCACGGCCAATGCTCAGGAGTGGTGCGCCTCAGATTCTCCCTCCTAGGAACCTGAACGTGAGGTCTACAGCCATTCTTTCCTGACATCGTCTATTCCGTAAGAAAGGTTACACAAACCAGAATTCCTACTGTGCTCTTATTTCCAAAAGCAGCACAAGAAAAGGTACCCAAGAAGAGAGTAGTTTAAAAAGGAATTACATGGGGGGCTCTGGGGGGTTCAGTCTGTTAAGCATCTGCCTTCAGCTCAGGTCATGATCACAGGGTCCTGGGATCAAGTCCCACATCGGGCTCCCTGCTCAGCGGGAAGTCTGCTTCTCCCTCTCCCTCTTACTGCCCCCTTGTGCATGCTCTCTCCCCCCACCCCACCCCCTTCAAATAAATAAAAATCTTAAAAAAAAAATAAAAATAAATTACATAGGGATTTAGTGCTTAATGGGTATGGAGTTTCTGTTTTGGGGGTGACAAAAAAGTTATGGAAACAGTGGTGATGTTTTCACACATTGCTAACGTAATTAGTGCCACTGAATTATACATGTAAAAATAGTTCAAGTGGTCAATTTTATGTTATGTATAGTTACAATAAACACACACAGACTCTCAACAATAGAGGAAAACCCAAACTCCAATTCAGAAAAGAAAAAATGTATATGCATTCATTTTTCTCTTTCAACTCAAATTTGATATTTGTGGCAGGGACCCATCACAGAAAATCATTTAGACACCTGGAGATAATGAAAACCCCAAAATGCAAAGGTCACAGCCCGTCACGGCTGTTAAATACACACACACACACAGGAGCCATGGATCAAGATGGCGGTAGGAGTCCCCAAGCCAGGGCTGTATATTGTTTTAGGGATATGCTGTGCCCCTCGACTGGACTGCAAAAACACTCCCATCTTGTTAAACTTTACCTTCAGCCACCTGGAAAACTCGATCTTTCATTCTATCTTGAAGTGATAAACTTACCAATAAGCTATGACACAAAGTTAGAATAGAAGGTCATGAACACATTTTTGAGCCCAACCACTTGGAACTGCCGATATTCGACCCTCTCAGCCTGGAGAGATGGCAGTTTCGTATGGTTCCAACGGACCCGCAGGCTCACCGAGTTGGAAGCAGCCTTTGCAATACATGGGACACTTGAGTCCTGCGAAGTTATAAGGGGAAAAAAATAGAACTAATCCATGCTTCCTTCCTTTTGAACACAAAAGGAAAAAGATTTCCCCCAAATATGTGCATTAATGAGAAAGTTACAAACAACTGAGAAGAAGAGATGCCTGGGTGGCTCAGTGGGTTAAAGCCTCTGCCTTCGGTTCAGGTCATGATCTCAGGGTCCTGGGATCGAGCCCCCCATCGGGCTCTCTGCTGGGCAGGGAGCCTGTTCCCCCCCGCCCCGCCTGCCTCTCTGCCTACTTGTGATCTCTGTCTGTCAAAAAAATAAAAAAAATTGAGAAGGTGATATACTTTTAACAACAACAACATAGGGCTGGAATTACGTCCAGGCCAGCTGTCTAGAAAGCATCTGTCCTGTTGTCCCAGAGCTTGGCTGAGACTCACAGCGCCCTGGGGATACTAGTTCTGCATCACGAATGCTGTTCCCATCTTCCTCAGTTTAAGTGTTTCTCTGCAGGTCTCCCCCTTCCCCTACCTACCACTGGTGTGAGCAGCCCCAAGGGGCCCCGGGCCTACCCCCCGCCCCCCGGGGCGGGGCACACCAACCGCCAAGCACACAGAAGGGACTGGCGGTGAGACCTCTCTCTGCAGCTGCCGGGCCCACAGCTGGCTTTGCGTGTGAAGCATGGAATGCTGAACTCCAGGGCATTCCTGAGCTCTTGGGGGCCAGCTGGGCTGTCAGCTTCCTTTCCGATGAAATTTGCAATTCCTTTAAAATATTTTGGACCCATCCCTTCACATTAACAGCCAGATCCAATCTGTTGGCCCCGGAAGTGCCATCATGGTGGTCTAGCTGTCCACCTCCTGACAGGGTGTGGGGCCAGGGTGTTGGGCTGCCCCACCGTCCCTTCTCCAGTCCTCAGCAGGCTTGAGGGAGATGTCCCCAGCACCCAGGAGTGGATGCACGTGGTCCATGAAGGTCACGTGCTGCATACTCCCTGCCAGGGACACAAAAATGCACTCATCCTGGCAAAGTGAAGGGAAAACAACAAAGAAAAAACAGGTGGACAGGATAGTGAGTATGAGAAAATGACCAAGAAATGCAACAAGAACAAAAATCCCTATGAATCCATCATTAAGTTTCACAGAATTGGGCCCACATTACTAATTCCCACAAGTCAACACTAGAAGGTCAAACAGAAAAGGTTGGGACGGCTGGAAATGGGAGGAGTGATCATCCCTAACGGGTGGTGTGTCTCCCGTCCAGCTGGAGAAGTCTGACTTTCCCGCTGGGTGGGGCAGACTTGAGAGTAACCCGGCCATCTAACGGCCTTTCAGTGAATTAATCAAATGAGAACAATAACTTTTAAACCCAAATCTAATCATACTCGTGGCAAGCCAATAAAGACAGAAGGGCCAGGAGGAGGGCATTTACTTGTTAGACTGGGGTGATTAAATCCCCAGCCAGGAAAATATTTCTGAAGACCCCATACAGAGACAATGCAAACAAAAAACCCCACAGAATCACTGCTTAGAGTAATTGCCTTGATTAAGTTTACTGGGGTAAGCTGAATAACTACCCCTTAAAACACAATTAGGTAAATTGATATCACTGTGAGCTGTTTCAGAGCAATCAAATTAGGCTCTTCTCGGAAAAGAGAATAGCTCACTTGCAAAGTGAAAAATCTAATTTAGAACTTATTACTCAATTTACAATGTTCCTAAAGGGTGCTATCGTGATGGCCCACGCAGCTCATGAGTGTTCCAGAAAAGACCGATGTTCAAGGCTGTCTTCGATCTTACATTTCCGTAACAGCTAATCTTCTAGCCATACCCGCACCCTGCAAAGCCATGGTGCTCGTCTAAAAGTGTCTGCGGTTCAACATCCAAGAACACACGGATAGGCGTACCTCAGAAAAATTGCAGGTTTGGTTCCAGAACCTCACAATAAAGCAATTTGAATTAATTTTTGGTTTCCCAGTGCATATAAAAATTATGTTTACACTATATTCCAGCTACTGACTGTGCAACGATGCCTAAAAAACAATATGCATACATTAAAAAATACTTTATTGCTAAAAAATGCCAGCCTTCGAGGCAGGTATGGGGGGCTCAGATGGTTAAGCATCTGCCTTCGGCTCAGGTCATGACCTCTGGGTCCAGGGATCGAGCCCCACGTCAGGCTCCCAGCACAGCAGAGAGTCTGCTTCTTCCTGTCCCTCTGCTCTGCTGTCTGTCTCAAATGAATAAATAAAATCTTTAAAAAAGAATGGTAGCCATCATCTGAGTTTTCAATGAGCCATAATCACTGATCACAGATCATGTAACAAATACAATAATGAAACAGTTTTAAATATGGCAAGAATTACCAAATTGTGACACAGAGACACAAAGTAAGCAAATGCTGTTGGAAAAAATGTCACCCACAGTCTTGCTCAAGCAGGGTTGTTGCACAAACCTTCAATCTGCAAAAAGGCAAAAAACAAACAAAAGGCAGTATCTTTAAGCTCAGTAAAGCAAAGCGTGATGAAACAACGGACACCTAGAAGGAGCTTTCAGGGCAAGTGCGGACCTGCCCTGCCGCTGTGTCCTCCACAGGGCACAGCTATGCATAGTTTTCACCCAAGTGTGCTAGCGTGTCTCTTGCACATTTCTTTCTCCATCTGCAAATACTTCACGGCGAGTAGAGCGCAAGTTATAAATCAAACAGGAACATTCTGGTCCTCTCTATTCCCTGGACCAACCTACAGCCATTTTACTTTTAGTGTGAAATGGAATTTTAAGTTAACAGTGAAGCTATGTCCCTGGCCAAAAACAAACAAACAAACAAACAAAAAAACCCACTCTCCCCAAAACAGCTGAGTACATGTGCAAAATTCTCAGAACCTGAATGAAAGCCGTGAACATGCCCTTCAGTGCTCTCACAAATACACACTATTATCTCCTGCCTACACTTTAGGATTTTAGAGACACCTGGCTCTGCTCAGCTTCCAACACTAAAAAGGACTTCAAAATGGTTTTTTGATTCACTCAAGAATCATTTTGCTGCCGTCAGACCCAACCTGGCCACGCTCAAGGTCAAATGGTTGTAGGAAGGAAGGGCATCGAGCAAGGAGAACGGAAGAGCTTTGGAAGGTCAACGAAAAGAGTTCTAGCTTCACCTAAAGCCCTCCTCCTCTTCTCTCTGCTTCTTCTATAACCCCGGGACCAGTGGTCCACACAGAGGATCTGAGAGTACTCTCTGCTCTCACTGTAGGCAACCACGACCCCCAGGCGGTTCTCGGGAAAGCCCTCTCTCTATACCTTTACTAGGAACCAGCAGCATCAGCACGGTGGGGAGCTTGTGAGAAATGCAGACTCTCAGGCCCCGCCTCAGACCTGCCAATCAGAATCTGCTGCTGGGAGTCCAAACAGGACTCCCAGGGGAGTCACATAACCTTAGAGACCACAGTCCCCCAAGTAGGACAGACTAACAGTTTCATTAACTTTTGTTTCTCTGACGCCACATTTCCCCAACAAAAATGTCACCAGAATGGTTTTTTAAAAAAAAAATGCAGAAAAATACCCATTTGGCAGCTTTTACCTCAAACATGGTTTTTTTTTTTTTATTGTGGTAAAAATGTACAAAAGAACGAAAAAAAAAATGCCACTTTAACCATTTAAGTGTTCAATTCAGTGGCATTAAAGCATAAGGACATTGTCCCGCAACTGTCACCACTGTCCACTGTCAGAAATGTTCCCAAACTGAAACTCTGTATCTATTCAACAATAACTCTTCATTCTCCCTCTCCCATCCACCCCCCACACTGATTTTTTTCACATCTTTTAAAAAACTGAGTTAAAAGTAGCCAATACCTTGAAAAGTTATCCTAGACAGGCATGACAAGGACAAGGCCATGCTCTGTATCTTGGACCCTAATTCCTTGAAGAATCTGTCCCTGGCCAGTTAGAGAGACACAGTTCCCATCCTGGGGACCAGAACCCATTTATGAACTTCTCCCAACCCTGGGCGAATACACTTGCACATCCACATCACACTGAACTTGTGATGTGAAGAAAGGAAGGACGTCGGGAAAGAAAGACACTGGAGGCCCCTGGCCACGGTCCATTCTTGATCCAAGTCGGAATCCAATTCTTGCATCTTCTCACACTCTTCTGGCTTAAACCCTGTAATTTCCACACACATCTCCAAGTCCCTTATACTTGAGAATGACAGAGTGGACAATGTAAGACCAAGTATTTGGTGAGGATGAGAAGTCAAAGCTGAGACTGGCTTTCCCATTTAAGTGCCTGTTATTCTGGTTTAGTTGTTCCAAAGCCTGCCATCTCCAACTACTGTCAGCAGTGAACGCGACTACTAGCCTGACCGCCCCACTCCACCTCCGCCCGCTGGGCTGTTCATTCGCGAGGCCTGGAAATGGCTTCTCGTGGCAGAATTCAGACCATGTGTCACAGACAGCAGCACCAAAGGGCTGGAGTTTCCATGTTAGCCTCTGCTGAGCACAGTGTACTTAGACGGGAACTGAGAGCATCTTAGATCCCCAAGGACACCATGTCAAGCAAAATAAGCCAACCACACCAAAAAAAAGGACAAAATACTGAGTGTGTGTGTGTGTGTGTGTGTGTGTGTGTGTGTGTGAGAGAGAGAGAGAGAGAGAGATCCCTCCTCTCACACGAAGTATCTAAAGTAATCAAAATCAGAGACAGAGGGTAGAAAAGCGGTTACCAAGAACTGGTGAGAGGAAAGACGGGGAATTGCTGGTGGGTACAGAGTCTCAGTATCGCAAGATGACAAAATTCTAGAGGTCTCTTGAACAACAGTATGAAGATACCTAAGACTACTTAAACGTACACTTAAAAATGGTTATATTTATGGGGCACCTGGGTGGCTCAGTGGGTTAAACATCTGCCTTCGGCTCAGATCATGATCTCAGGGTCCTGGGATCAAGCTCCTCATTGGGCTCTTCTCAGCGGGGAGCCTGCTTCCCCCTCTCTCTCTGCCTGCCTCTATGCCTACTTGGCATCTCTGTCAAATAAATAAAAACTTTAAAAATAAATGGTTATGTTTAGTGTTGATGTGTTTTCACCACAATTTTTTAAGAGAGGAAGAAAGTTAAAAAAAAAAATTATCTTTGGGATTAAAAAACAAGTCAATGAAGAAAAAAATTCTACCAACAATCTATTTTACAACACTTTCAGGAACAAAGTTACATCAAGTCAGGTGCACTGTTTAAATACACACTTTTCTGTTTTTTACGTCATCTTGAAAAGTACGTACAGAACCTAAAAGGAAGTGAATTCTCATCCGGGTCAAGTGGGAAGGGAGGACAGGCAAGATAATGGCAAGACAGACAAACATGGATGAGCCTTATATGGGGATGTACACACTTAAGCCTGACGAAAGTCACTTAGCCTGTCCTTAGTCTACAGATCATACCGTACAGCCCAAGGATCTGATGAGAAGAAACCAGGCTGGGCAGCAGTTCGAGTCCCCGCTAGCAAACACCATCAGACTCGAGATCTATCTGTCCCCTCGTCCCCCGCAATCGCCACGGACAGAACCCAGCTAGGTCTTCACCACGGGACACATGCTGACCAACTATTCAAGACTATCAGACGACAGAGAAACTGAGGAATTGGAACACAGCCCAGTAACATCACTTGATTAAGCCACGAAACGAGAAAAGTACCACCAAGTGGACTCTCTCTGTGAAGAGGTCTTGATAACCATGTAGCCCGTATCTGCCTTAAACTACTTAACACTGACCCTGAAGGGTCTGTTCTCAACGAAACTGGCAAACCAGAATCAGAAACCGAGGTTTGTTTGTTTTTTTTAAAGATTTTATTTATTTATTTGACAGACAGAGATCACAAGTAGGCAGAGAGGCAGGCACAGAGAGAGGGAGAGGCAGGCTCCCTGCCGAGCAGAGAGCCTGATGCGGGGCTCGATCCCAGGACGCTGGGATCATGACCTGAGCCGAAGGCAGCCGCTTAACCAACTGAGCCACCCAGGCGTCCCGCAAATGGAAGAATTTTAAGGGAAAGCGGTAAGGAAACCAATACGCAAATATCCATAATTCTGAAGTCTTTCTCAAATTGCTAGCACCCTGTACGTCTGTTTCTTTAACGAGATTCCCAGGAACCAGCCAAGTGGAGCGCTCTTCTGTCCTGTCCCGGTGGGAACACTTTGTACGTTCCGCTTGGGGAGTTTTATTACATCTCCCCCACGCACTTAAGGTGTATGTTCTACATTCTTTTCGAGATTTGGTTTTTCCCAGTTAGAAAAAAAGCACTGAAGGCATGGGGGGGAGGGGGCAACGGGGGGAGCGAACACCCATGTGCTCCTGCAGGACAACCTGCAGGACACGCACGTCGGAAGCCGCCCACGTGTGCTCACCTGACCGTAGTCTGTCCGGAAGACCACGACTCCCTCTGCACAGGAATTGACAGTACTTGGAAAATGCTGGCCATTTTCTCTTAGCCAGACCCGTGTCCCCTGTAAACAAAACAAAGGAGATTTCACTGGAGGCTTGGGTGGCGTTTCGCGGCAAATCGCCGCTCTCAAAAGCACGGACTACTACATTCCTTTAAGAAAAAACAACAACGTTTTAAAAGGCAAATGTTTTTCTCAGACAAGAATGACTCTTCAGAAAGCATCGGGCACAGGCTTCACTAGAGACAAGCGTGACTGAGCGTCCCACCAGAGAACACGGAAAAGGAGGCCGGAAAATAGTGGGCCCTGTGTTGCGGAAAGGCCAAGTGGTTTGTGCGAATGATCTCATTTCACTCAGAAAGGCCCTTGAGACAGGCACTGCTATCACTTTCCAGAGGGAGAACCTGAAGGCCTGAAGGCAGAGCAACTCGCCCAGCATCCCAAGATGGGAAGAACTTGACTCCAGGCAGTTGGGTTCCAGAAACAAGTTTAACCAGATCGCCCCGTTGCTCCACCAGCGTTGAAAACTCACTGGGATCTGCTGGCGCCCATCTTCCCAGCTCCAAGCCCCACACGCTTGGCCACCTGGATGGCATTCGAACGGTCTGCTGACTTCCTACTGGTACCAAATCAATGCTCCAAGAGAGGGACTAAAGTTTTAGGAAAGATCAGAACTTTTGCTAGGATTTCACCGAATCACCCCACACATGCCAGTGTTCAGGACCGTAGCCCAAGACGGAAACTTCCGGATCCTCTTGTTTTCACCTGGGGCCTAGTCTTCAGCGTTGATTTTATTTCCATTTTTTATGTCCCCACTGGGCAAATGAAACAGGCATAGTATTTACCTTTCGATGATGAATTTCCTCCTCCTCTAACTTCACAACATGAAAACCACTCGTTTCCAAGAATAAGGGATAAAAGTTTGAAGAAATCACTGGGTGTTACTGGTCAAATTATAAC
>ML107629.1:0-10862 GCA_003697995.1 Taxidea taxus jeffersonii | reverse complement strand
GTATGCACACACTCAAATGGAAACTTCCGAAGTTCTATAAGGTGAGAACTTTTACTCATTGGATAAAATCATGAAATAATAATTCACAGTGGTCCTGTCCTCTAAATCCTAAGTCCAAAGCATTGTTTGCTAAGACTATCACCTGCACTATTTTTTTTAAAGATTTTTAAAAATTTATTTATTTGACAGACAGAGATCACAGGTAGGCAGAGAGGCAGGGAGAGAGAAGAGGAAGCAGGCTCCCTGCTGAGCAGAGAGCCTGATTCGAGGCTCGATCCCAGGACCCTGAGATCATGACCTGAGCCGAAGGCAGAGGCTTTAACCCACTGAGCCACCCAGGTGCCCCTGCACTATTTTTTTTTAATCAAAATGGATTTCATGGGTTGCCCATTTTTTAAATCGCCTTAGTAAGAATCAAATATTTTATTATGAAACGCTGCTGAATTAATATAAATTGTCGCGAGGATTAACATAAACCTCCCGACTTCCAGAAACTACACAGCACAGCATTCAGTTTCTTACACCTGAGTTGTGCTGTGGTACTTCTGACTTTCCGGGAAGGTCCGGGAAGCCCTTTGTTGACGCAGTCCTACAAGATCAAATGGCGCTCAACGTCCTCAGTCCAAAGGTCTTTTTCAATAGGTGTGAAGAGATGCTGATAAGGGAGTTCTAGGAAATCTACCCTGACTGGAAATTTCAAGCCCATTGGCCACAACATACAGCCACAGTCTTCCACGGGTAGGAAGGGAAACGCATTCAAAACACTCCCTTTGTTCCTCGAAAAAGCTTAAACTGGCAATTTTTGTGAAATCGGAACTGCAGAGTAAAACGGAAGTGGCTATTTTTACACGGACTGTTCTTGAGGGTTTCTCTGAGCCCCCCAATGTTCTGCCTCGGTTCTATTCGAATAGAACACACATGCCCAGGTCCAGAAGAGAGGCCACCCACAGGCATTTGAAAATGAAGTCACAAGCAGACACTCACCAGATCATCCAAGTTTGTGTGGGGAAAAAATATTTGCCCACCATATGCGAGCCATTATATTCTGCCATTGTTAAATAAGGCTGATAATTTAATGCACAATCCAGGCAACCGAGCATATGGAGAAAGTTCACGTTTTGAGTGTGACCATAACATACACATTTTATTAAAACGTGGGCAAGTTTTCATCCTAATCTCTGAGCCGGATATGGGTGAAATTTAACAGCTAAAAATCTTCCTGCATGTAATCACAGTAACATTTTTACACCACAATGTCCTTGCACCAAAGCTCCCATCTCCTTTGATCTGGAGCAATCCTGTAGGATGGGATGGTTATTACTTGCCTCCCTGTTTCTGAAAGGGAGGTTCATAGGGTTCTACTTTCCATTACCAACAAATGATTTCCTGGATAGAAAAAAAAAAAATACTGACTGTACCACGTGTTGGTAAGGATATAAAACGGTACAGCCGCTTTAGAAAACAGTCTGGCAGTTTCTTAAAAAGCTCAACACAGTCTCACCAAGGGTTCCCACAATTCAGCTCCTAGAGATCTATGTCCTCAAAAGAAAGGTTTCAATTAAGTCTTGCGTGCGGGGGCACCTGTGGCTCAGTCCGTTAAGCTTCTGCCTTTAGTTCAGGTCATGATCTCAGGGTCCTGGTATGGCTCCCTGTTCACTGGGGAGACTGCTTCTCCCTTTGGCCACCATGCCCAGCCCTGTAATGCTGTCTCTCTAATAAATAAATAAAATCTTAAAAAAAAAAAAAAAAAGCCTTGCATGCAAATATTTGGAGCTACCTCATTAATAGCAAAATACTAAAAATCATTCAAATGACCATTAACTGGTATAGAGATAAAATGTAATAAATTCATACAACAGAACACTTCCAAATCATTTTTTAAAAAATTGATTTCCAAACCTACATACTTCTCAATTGTACACACACGTTCTTAACCATTCTGTAATGGGAAAAATCCAGTTGTGTCTCTATAACTGGGCAACGAGAAATCAAGAAACATACACAGACCCACGTACCCACATACACAGACCCACGTACCCACAAGCATTCACCGGGAAGGGCTGAATTCTATGAAGATCTGTGCTGAGTTCAAGTCCCTGCTCTCCACTAATGTCAACGGGGGGGCTGAGACCACACAGGAGACTTGCCCAAACTAATCGAAAGATGAGACTGTGATAGATTGTATCACTGTCTCACAGGGCTTAATTATTAGGCCCATCACCCTGGAAGATAATCATAAATCCCCAGCCGACTGGGGACCGGCGGTGCCTCCTCCCTGGGCCAGGAATTTCATCCAGCTCTTCCCCGCCACCATAGCAACACGAAGCCGCCTGAAATTTTTACCTCCCAGCCCTTCACACACAATGCCTGCTGATCCCTGCTTGAAGGTAAAGAAGATAAAATCACCAGCATAGATTTCAATCTACTTTTTTAAAAGTACTATATTTCCCTTCTGATTTTAAAAATGATTTTTCTCTTTTGAACTTTGATGGAAAGAAAAAAAAAACTAAGTTTAAAAAGAAGGTAGGGAAAAGATCCTAGAGACAATGATGGTATGCTTTAAATACCACTCTGTGTAGCATGTTCTAATTACAGATTCACAAAAAGGACATTTTTTATACCCAAACACACAACTCAATCTCAGACCCAGAACCACACCTACTTCTCTTACTTGGCCTGTGTTAGTAAGTCACGGTTCAGGATTCTCTAACGACCCACGTGATAAACGTGATTTGATTTTTTTTTTTTAAAGAGAAAGGGATCAAACAAGTTTGTAATGGCTAAATTAATAGAGCTCTTTAAATCTATAGTAGGCACGCCTTGATGGCTCAGCCAGTAAACATGGGACTCTTGATCTCAGGGTCATGATTTCAAGCCCCATAACAGCTACAAAGGCTCACTTAAAGAAGAAAGGAAGGAAGGAAAGACGGAAGGAAGGAAAGATGGAAGGAAGAAAGATTAAAATTAATTAAATCTGTAATAAATTCAGAAGTCAAAGTAAAGTTCTCTTCTTTTGCCTGCAATCACTTCTAACCTGGCATCTTCTACAATATCTAATACAGAAGCCTGCAGGGTACCCTGTGCCTGACCCTAATGAATTCCAGAAACTGGATGTGGATATTATAGTACCAAGGATTTAAATAGCACTTTTTCTCCATTTTTTTTCATATCGAGATGTAGTTGACAGATAACATAGTATCTGTCAGGTATATTATGTGTCAGGTGCACATGATTCAATATTTGCATAACTGTGACAAGATCACCTAAGCCTAGTTAATATCCATCACCACACATAGTTACAATTTTTTTCTTGTGATGAGAACTTTTAAGATCTCCTCTCTTAACAACTTTCAGATACACACAGTATTAACTATGGTCACCAAGCTGTACATTACATTCCCAGGACTTATAACTGGAAATTTGTTATCTTTTGACCCCCTTAACCTACTTCCCCACCTCCTCCCCACCCCTCGCAAACCACTGATATGTTCTCTGTGTAAGGTTTTTTTGGGGGGTGGGGGGTTAGCTTCTACATATAAATGAGATCTCTGTTTTATAGTCTTTTTTTTTCCCTGTTGAAGTAGAAACACCTTTTCAACATTTTTTTTTTCTAATCCTATTATTCAAATCCAACTTAAAAGATACGGCTTTTACAACACATAAAGTCCTAAAGCTGATTTCTCAACCCAGTATTAGTGACATTTAGGTTGAGGTAATTATTTATTGGGGGTGAAAGGACAGTCCTAGTTGAGAATCACGGAGCCAGATCGATTCAAAGTTCTAGAGCCACAGCCAAATCAGAGTTTCCAAAACCAATTATTGTCAGTGACCTTGTTAACAGAAAGCAGATGCTATTGCTTAATTTCTAGAAATTTCTACAACTTCACAGAGTCGAATTGGCCCAGATACAGCATACCTGGGGCAGATCTAATTTCTGGGGACATTAAACCAGGTACATACAGAAGGGAGGGGGTGTTTCTAGGACTCAAAATGTTTGACAAGGAAGAAGTTCAAGGAGGCAGACAGTCTGATGGTGGTGCAAGAGGACTCTCTCCTTTTCCTCCCTCTGTCCAGTCTGTTATGTTTTTGTTTTTGTTTTTGTTTTAAGATTTTATTTATTTCACAGACAAAGAGAGATCACAAGTAGGCAGAGAGGCAGGCAGAGAGAGAGGAGGAAGCAGGCTCCCCGCCGAGCAGAGAGCCCGATGCGGGGCTCGATCCCAGGACCCTGAGATCATGACCCGAGCCGAAGGCAGAGGCTTTAACCCACTGGGCCACTCAGGTGCCCCAGTCTGTTATGTTTTTAAAGTGAATCAGAACAGACGTTTCATGTTTTTACACAGATGACTGAATGGTACAGACAAAACCTGGCCACGGTGCTCCTGGCCCTCAGGAGCTATTTCAACCCCCCAGTGCTCACAAACCCCCAACACAAAACTTATCAGGAATTTGGAAGTGGTGCGCACAAGAACAGAGAGAGGGGCAGATGTCCGTGTAAAATGTGAGTGTGAAAACTGCAGCATGACCACAGGCAGTGGGGACAAAGGACAGCCGGCTAGAGACAGACCCAGCAGATTTTTCCCCCAAAACGAACAGGGAAGGGGAAACCCAAGACTTCTCCCCTCCAGGGATGGCCATCAGGAGGGGCCCTGGGACAGAGTGAAGGGTCAGGGGACCAGTGTCTCTCAGCATCCCCACACCCGTGGGTGGTCTTTCCATCCCCTGGCCACAGAGCCTGCAGACTGTGGGCTCCACAGGCCGAGTGATCTCAGACTCGTTTCCTCACCTCATGACAGAAGAGCACTAGACTGAGACACTTCATTTCTCAACAACTGTATCAGATTCCAAAGAGGAACCCTTTAACCAGGCCCGGGGCTCCTTAGACTCTCAAGGGACCCTGGGTGGTTTTAGTCTCAGGTCTCAAAGGAGGCAGAACTCAACCAGGTGCTAAGGCCACAGCGTCACCCTGCACCAACCACAGAGGCAGGGTGGGGGGGTAGTAAAAAAGGAAAGTTCAAAAAGAGAAATTGTGAGCCTAGAGCCTGTGATGATGGAGACCTGTGGCAACTTGTGCCATTTTACTTTCGGTTGTGGAACAGCGATGCCTTTTGTTTTCTGGATAGGCAACCCCAACAAGTGTCCTTGGCCTATCAGCGCTGATGCCACCATAGATTCTAGAGGAAAACGTATTGTGGACATTCTGCTCTAGACTCACAGACAGAATCACCCCCACCCTAAGAAGATGCCAGACGTGTTAGATAGCTCCCTAGAGAGGCCTCTAGAATCCTCGATGGTATTGCTGAAATAATATGTATTTTTATAAGAAATGCTTCCCAGCTATTTGTAGCTACAATAGATCTGTAGCTTTCAGCTCAGTCATCCTCATCTTCACTAACATCATTTCTGGGCCCCGTCTATGGGCCTAAGGACCATCGATGGTACCATTTCCACAGGTAGACATGCAGCATCCCCAACAACTCAAACACCCCTAAAAACCAGTATGGCTACAAACAGAGGCCTGTCCGCATTCATTGTATGAAGTGCAGAGACTGTTCGTCCCCCATCTTTGGAGACCTCGTTAGGACCCCATCCTCCCCTTCCTCATCGCTGCCACCAAGAAATCTCATGAGGCACTCACACTTTTTCTTGTTGTCCTGCCCAGAGGGTCAAACTCTGTTACCCCTATCAGCTACTTGGAAGGGCAGTTTCCAAAGAGGAAGGACATGAAAAGCTTCCAGAGGAGGACATGAAAAGCATATGAATGGTAGAAGGTAGAAAAGGAGAAAAAGAAGAAAGAAAATGAGAAAAAGCATCACCAACCAGAAACTAACCTTTGCTCACTGGTAAAGATACAGACTCATTGGCATCTCCCACTCCTGATCCAAAAATCAAACCTAAACTATGTTAGGTGGCGAGATGCTTAAATTATGACTGTGTGATGCTGTAAAGAGTTTATTCCCTGGCTATGGGGTCCAACTTGCCAACTGATTCAGTCCCGGTTTTATATTCTAATTTTTTTCCTACCTTCTTCACAATTCCTTAAAATAGCTCATTAGTTAGTCTTGTAAACAACAGTGACTAGAAATAATCCAGAAAGAACACTGGAAGAGCAAAGACATCCCCAAGTTGTTGAGATTATCTCAAACACTGAGAATCCAAAGAACAAAAATCAAACTAGTCCACCTATTAGTTAACCAATCATCACATAGCCAACACATACGTGTTGAAAAGAGAACAAACTAGAGCTGAAGAATCCATCAACACACATGAAATTCATCCGTTCATCTGTAAGTCACTTCACCCAGGAGACCATCCCTCCATCCACCCACCCATCAGCCCATTCCTCCTACAGATATCTTTTGAGCCCTCCCCATTTGGTACAAGGCACCATGAAAGATTCAACAGGATACAAATCTGTTGCTGCTCTAAAGAGCTTACAATATATCCAGGATAAAGTACCTCTTTTCTAACACCCTCCCCCTCCAATCTCTTCCAAAGGAAATAATTACGTAACATAAGGAGATCAAGGCAAGAAAGACAGTAGGTAAATGGAAGAAAGGACACGCAGATTTTATAAAATGAGTAAAACTGTTCTGATGGTAAGAACTCTCAAAAACTGGTGAGAAATCCTAAGAAACGTAAAACTCTATTCCTTTCTTCTTTTTAGGGGATACAGTAGGATATAGAACAGAAGGGGCAATGAAAGACCATCACAAGATGTTTGCACTCTTCGTGGACTATAATACCAGATACCCGTTACCTCTTATCTCCTAGAGTTTGTTGTTCCTTCCTATTCTTGAGCAGAATAAGGTTTTTTTTTTCAAAAAAAAAAAAAAAAAAAACCACCAAAAAACCAAAAAAACAAACCTACAAATAAAAGCTGATGGTAGCCAGAACAGGATTTCATTAAGATTATCCTATTTGTTTTTAGGGGAAAATAAAACAAAACACAAATTTACTTGGAACAGGAGTTTGTCATTACTTCCTGAAAACGAATGAACCAAGAACACGATAGGAAGTAAATAAACTTAAAACAAGTATTTCTCACTTCTGGGGCATACACACTAATTCCTTTGCAGAATTGTATTAAATTCCAAAAAGCAGTTGGTGTTTTTCATAAAACCATACTTCCTGGATTAAAAGGCACTTAAAAAATAATCTGGCCCAATCAAAAAGACAGATCGCCTATCGGCAAAAATGTGGAGAAACTAGGACCCACACACACTGCTGGTCAGAAGGTACAATGGCATAGCTCCCCTGGAAAACAGTCCAGCAGCTCCTCGAAAGGGTAAACATAGAAGGGTCACCTGATGACCCAGGAATTCCGTTCTTGAGTATCCACCCAAGCGAGATGGAAATATATGTCCGCACATCAACACTTGTATACAAATGTTCATGGCAGCAGTACTGACAATAGCCCGAAAGTGGAAATAACCCTCATAGTCCATCAACTGATGAACAGATTTTTCTAAAATGTGGCACACTCATGCGATGGAATATTACTCAGTGATAAAAAGGATGAAGAACTTACACACATTACAACACCAGGGAGACTTGAAAACATCATGCTAAGCAGAAGAAGCCACAAAGGACCATGTATTGTCTGATTCCATTTCTATGAAATGTCCCAAAGGTAAGTCCATGGAGACACAGAGTTGACTGATGGCTGCCTAGGGCTGGGTGTAGGCAGTGACAGCTAGTAGGTGTCAGGCTTTTTTGTTGTTTTGTTTTGGAGTGATGAAAATCTTCTAGAATCGATAGTGATGGTTGGGCAACCATTAGTCTATTCTCATATTAATATGTACTGATATACTAGTACTAGTAATTAGTGAATATACAAAAAAACACTGAGTTGCGTATTTCAAAAGGGTGGATTTTAGGATAGGTGAATTACACTGCAAATAACAAAAGAGGAGAGGACGGGATACCAACAAGGAATGGAGACAGACTCACCTCTGACTTCATTCCCTCCCTGGGTCCCGCTATCCCACCGGCCATCGCCTTCTGGGACCTCCCTTACTCCATACATCAAGAAAGTCCTCTTTTCAGTTTATGCTGCTTTTCATGGAGTCTCCATGGTTCACAAGCAAAGACGTATCAGTTATTATTTTTGTAACACACAAGTCATGACTTTCAGAAGACAGCCAGAAGGCAACTGCAAATGACCACCACTGTTTTCACATGCTTTCCTTAGATCCCCCAAACCATCGTTATTTCAGCATTTTGACTATTTGATGTAGGATAGAATAAGGCAGGAATGGATTAGTATTATGCCGTTCAATCTAGATTGAACCTAGGACAGGGACAGGCACCTATATGAGGGCTAAGAATTAATGAATTCCCTCTCAATCCCAAACCCCACCCCAGGGCCCTGCTCCGTGCTCAGTAAGCGCACCGTGGCTTCTGCAAGACCCGTGCTGCCCACAGAGCAGGGAGGCACTGAGGGTTTCGGCACCGGGTCTGAGAGACCGCACTGGACACTCCCCTTGAAGGTGTGGACTCCTAGGTCAAGGACCGGAGGGCACTCTGCACAAAATGACGGGCCATGTGGCTTGTCTGCTGTGCCAGCACAAAGAGATCACATGAGATGGCATGAGCGGGCGCAGCCAAGGGCTCCAGAGCCACAGGGCTCTCGGACACACCGTGGCCATATCTACATCTGGGGTCTTGCTGTAGGCACCCTCGGTCATATCCAGAATGGCTGTTCGCCAGCCACTGCTCTGACAGCTCCCCTCTGAATGCCTTGCTGGAGAATCTAAGAACGTACAGGCCTAGTTTAACTAACCACATGAACAAACCTTTTCTCTAGAACTACAACTGTGGATGCTTTTCTATTGGGAGGGATTAAAAAGTAACTTCTAGGGGCGCCTGGGTGACTCAGTCGTTAAGCGTCTGCCTTCGGCTCAGGTCATGATCCCAGGGTCCCGGGATCGAGCCCCACATCGGGCTCCCTGCTCAGTGGGAAGCCTGCTTCTGACTTTCCTACTCCTCCTGCCTGTGTTCCCTCTCTCACTGTGTCTCTCCCTATCAAATAACCAAAAAATCTTAAAAAAAAAAAAAAAAAAAGTAACTTCTAAATACAAGCTACACCCACCAGGAATGTGATGGGGGGGGTTGTGCTAAAGAGGATGGAAACATTTCTAAATCACCTAAATGTCGGTTTTATTCTATCTAGATTTTATCTAAATAAAAGGTGTGAGGACGCAGAAGCCCCTGGAACGTGATACACCAGACCAGCTGTGCAAAGCAGTGGGATTTGTGGTCTCTGTTGTTTTTTATTTTTTTTCCTTTTTTTAAAGATTTTATTTATTTATTTGACAGAGACAGATCACAAGTAGGCAGAGAGGCAGGCAGAGAGAGGAGGAAGCAGGCTCCCCGCAGAGCAGAGAGCCCGATGTGGAGCTTGAACCCAGGACCCTGGGATCATGACCTGAGCCAAAGGCAGAGGCTTTTAGCCCACTGAGCCACCCAGGCGCCCCTCTGCTGTTGTTTTCAATAAACTTTTAATTTCAGACTATGTTCAGATTTTACAGAGAAGTTGCAAAGATGACAGGAGTCCCCACACATCCTTCGCCTAGGTCCCCCTCCACTGCCAACCTCTCACAGGGCCAGGGCTCATCTGTCACAACTAAGGAACTTCAAGTCAAGCTCCACGCTTCATTAATTCCACCAGCTTCTCCTTCATGTCCTTTTTCCGTCCCAGAATCCCGTCCAGGGATGGGATGGACATTCTCTCCAGTTGACATGCCTCCTTGGGTTTTTCCCTGGTGTGTGACAGTCTCTCAGATTTTTCTTGTTTAATGGCCTTGACAGCTTTGAGGTGTACACGTCAGGTATTTCGTGGAATGCTCCCTCGCTGGGGGTTTCTCTTGCGGCGGGACTGGAGTGCGTGGTTCCCAGGGATGGTGCGGTCCGGGGGCGGGGGGGGGGGGGAGGAGCAAACTGCTTGAATGGGAATCCTGGCTTCACCACAGCTGAGCCATGTGGCTTGGGACAAATTAACCTCCATGGGTCTCCGTTTCCCCAGCTACAGAAGAGACTGAAAGACCACCTACCCCCAGGTTTCTGCAAGGCTTAAACTGGCTGATAACGAAGGTGAGCACATCATCAGGAATTCTCCATGGAGAGCAGAAGTGACCACCGACGGAGTGAGCGACAAAGATGCTATGCCTGGGACTGAGACCCAGTCCTAAGATTAGCAAAAGACAAATCTTACTTCCAGAAGCTTCTAGTCCTGGTGGTGGTGGTGGGGGGGGAACGACACACAAAGTAGAAACAGGTAATGGAGCTTGATGCCACAAGGACCCATCTGGGGAGACATACACAGAGCCTGCACCTGGGCTGTTGACAAAGGAAGCAGGCCTCACACAAGGGATGAACAGGACAGACTCCCCTAGGGCAGGTGGAAACCAAGTTGAAAGGTCAATTTTCTGCAAATTAGCCAAGTGCCAGCGGAGGCTAAGCTGCCATGACGTAAAGTGGCTAACCCGCTCTACTTAATCACCCTCCATAAACTATTAACAGCTCCGTGCAACTGAACAATGAAGGCATTCACCTTTGTCCGGTCCAAGAACAAAAAAAAGGTCTCAGACTCTCCCCACCGAGCTCTAGAAACCACGAGGGACTAAAACTGCCTCCCCGCTTCGCAATAAAATGTGGGCCAAATTACACTGTTTTACGATGCAACAGACTCTTTTCCAACTATGTTCGTACAAAAACAAGAAACAAAACACGACAGCGGCAAAGTCATTTTGAGGTATCCACTTCGAATCCCCTCTCAGTTCAAAAGACTCGGTCATTCAAAAGTTGGATGATCGCAGGTTCTCCTTGAGTGGAATCCACGGGCAGGCACAAACAGGGGC
>ML107628.1:21720-37165 GCA_003697995.1 Taxidea taxus jeffersonii | reverse complement strand
CAGAACAAAGCAACTGTTTTCTCTTGTCTTTATCATGCTTTGTCATTCTCTTGTTGGAAGGCCGCCCTGACATCTGGGTGGTGAGACCCAAGGTAAGTAGCCTGTAACCCACTGTTACATTACTGGGACCACGTTGACCTGCCCCTGGCTTTTTAAGTCCGTTGAAACCCTGGTGAGTGAAGAGAAGGGAGCACTCTAGCCCTGCTTTTGACATCAGATGGAAAGTTGAAGAAGCACTGGAGGACCATCAGGGCAAGGGATCAGGAGCCCATGTTTGCCCAGCGCCCGCTTTCCCAACCCAGCTGAGCCCCGTCCTCTGCACCTTGATTCTTCGCAGCAGCGTGCTTATGAACTCAGTTGAAAACTGAACTGCCCATCTGCCATCCCGATGCTTGGAGAAACCTGTCTGCTTCTGCTGGATGTGAGAACTTCAACCTGCAAAGTCCAGGGTGCAAGACCTCTACCTTGAGGTCTTGAACACAATTTCTACTTAGAGTCCTTGAGTTTCTGAAACAATGTTGACAACTCAGGGTCTCCTCAGCCTAGGGATCTGTGATTCTACTAGTGATTATGTGGGCTTGTGGCCACCAGGGCCGTCGGATTCGGCCTGTTCCCTCATCATCGACGCACACCCATGACCCTGTCTTTGGCCTCCTTGGCTCATCTTCACTTCCGACCTCCTGGACCTGGCTGGGCTTCTTTCTATTCCCATGCTGACTCGGAGTGGACTGGAATCTGTTTGCGTGTCTGCAGCAGTCTGCGGCTCTAAGACATTCTTTGAGGTCGTCCCTGACGCTCCTGAGTGGCTGGCTCTGGGGCCGGGCTGGGGCTTCTGTCCTTGGACCCCCAGGCCTGCCCAGCTTGCTGTTTCTCATCCCAGCCTCAGCCCCCGTGTCAGGAATGCCAAGATAACCCAGCTTCTGGGGCCTGCTCATGTCTTTCTTCCTCCCACAGCTTGGGGAATGCTCGCTCTTCTGCAGGGCAGGGAGAGGCATCCCATACTTGTTGACTTTTGAGAATTGCCTTTTTTGCCCGCATCGGGCTCTCTACTCAGCAGGGAGCCCGCTTCCTCCTCTCTCTGTGCCTGCCTCTCTGCCTGCTTGTGATCTCTGTCTGTCAAATAAATAAATAAAATCTTTAAAAAAAGAGAGAGAGAGAGAATTGCCTTTTTTGTGTCCTGCGCTCTGCTGTAAGAATGCTTCCTTGTGGGAAAAATGTATTACCTTCTCACCGAGTATCAAAAGGGGTGACGAAGGGAACGGCAGGAATGGACTATGCTTCCGTGAGGACAGCAGGTTGTTATTGCACTGTATTTGTCGTGCAGATCGCCCTGACTCCGGGAGGCTGGCTGCCCTTTCTCTCTGTAGACGATGAGAACCTCAAAATGCCCGGCATTCCCTGCACTTACCGGAACGAAGAACCCAGGAGGTTCTGGACAGAGGGAAACGATTTAGATCAAAACGATGTTTTCGAGTTTCCCTTTGTGATTCATTATTTCTGTTGTCGAGGTGTGTGTGAAATGCTAAGGACACAGGGCAAGGCCAGGGTGCAGGGGTGAGAGTCTGCCCAGGAGAGACCACACGCTCAGGCCGCGCTGCCCTGGACTAGCGGTGGGTAGGCAGAAGGGGTTACACTGGTCAAGGACTCCATTTCCATGGGTTACCGGGGTCCTGGTGCTCCCTCCCATCCTCCGCTCGGTGAGCCATGCCGACCCGCCTGGAGCCTGGCTGTGCGCCCACTGCTTGGCTGAACTCTCCAAAGGGTAAGTTATGGGTTCTTCCCAGGCTGAGTGCATTGGCATTGCCAGCCAGATCTCATGGAGCAGGGGCTGCCATGGGTCCCTGGCCTGCCTGTCCCTGGTCCCACGCAGAGGTGTGGCCCCACAGTCCGGCGCCCACAGCTCCCACATGGCGCTTAGGCACCTGGACACCGGGGGTCCCAGCAAAGAAATAGAGAGAGATCACAAGCAGGCAGAGCAGGAGGCGGAGGGAGACAGAGAAGCAGACTCCCTGCTGAGCAGAGAGCCTGATGCAGGACTCGATCCCAGGACCCTGAGATCATGACCTGAGCCGAAGGCAGAGGCTTCACAGACTGAGCCACCCAGGGGCCCTACAGGCCATAGATTTTTTTTAAAAAGATTTTATTTATTTATTTGTCAGAGAGAGAGAGAGCACAGGCAGAGAGGCAGGCAGAGGCAGAGGGAGAAGCAGGCTCCCCGCCGAGCAAGGAGCCCGATGTGGGACTCAATCCCAGGACACTGGGATCATGACCTGAGCCGAAGGCAGCTGCTTAACCAACTGAGCCACCCAGGCGTCCCCCTGCAGGCCATAGATTTAATGAACCTTTTTATACAACCTGGACGAGAGCTTCTCCATTCAGGAAGGTAAATTTTGCTGTCCATGAGGTTGCTTTTGTGGACGTTAGTCTTTTCCTGTGGGATGCCGCCTACACAGGTGTCTCAACAGCAAGGCTCCCGGACCCTACTCCTGCCCGAGGCAGGTGGGGAGTGCAGCCCCTGGCATCCCTGTGTCCTTTCCTGTGGCCAGCTGTGCTTCCCGTGTACTCGCTCCCGTGTGGGAGCACCTGCCCGGTGGGGCTAGGTGGCGGCCCAGCTGATGTCCTACTGTTAGCTCACAACAGTGTTACGACTTTGCAACTACGCTTGAAGATGTTTTCCCTGCTCTGCTGTCTCAGAACATCACAGGGCTTTAAAAAAAAAAAAAAAAAGAAAAGGCAGCATGGCCCGTGAAGCAGAATTATACTCAGAATTTAATAAGATTGCAAAGAGAGAGGAGAGCATGTAGGAGGCCTGGATTCAAGATCTGTCCATTCCTAAGCATATGGTCTTCATTTTGGACAGGTTAGCTGTCTTTGTGGTTAAAAAATAGAGATGTTTAACTGGACAGCTTCTCATTGAGCTCTTAGTTTTTTGTATTTGTTTGTTTGTTTTTAAAGATTTTATTTATTTATTTGACAGAGAGAGACACACAGTGAGAGAAGGAACACATGCAGGGGGAGTGGGAGAGGAGGAAGCAGGCTCCCTGCTGAGCAGAGATCCAGATGCGGAGCTCGAACCCAGGACCCTGAGATCATGACCTGAGCCGAAGGTAGCTACTTAATGACTGAGCCACGCAGGCGCTCCAGAGCTCTTAGTTTTAATATCTATGATTCTCCAAAATGAAATCCCACTGGATATGCACTGGGAGGGCCCGTCTGAGTGCATGTGTGGGTCTGGGAAGGTGGTGGGCCCCTGACTTTACAGGCACCTGACAGCTGGTCTTTTCTGTCTGGGTTTTGGGTTTGGGGGTGTTATGCGTAGATGAACTCAGGCAGCCCTAATAACACCTCCATCCGAGTGCTGTTGGCCCCGTTAGCCTGCCGCACCTGCAGGCTCAGGACTTCCTGACCCTTCCAGGAACCATGTCTCCTCTCTTGGCAGACGACCAGCCTCTTCACCATTCCTACTCGGCCCGTCTTCATGTTCCCTGGGGCGATGGGAAACATGGGATCTGTCTTGCCCCGTGTTCCTTGCGGTTTGCAATGATCAGCAGTGTGACCGGGCCCCGGTTCTGCCCCTCAGAGAGAGGACAGCCTCCCGACTGATTCCTTATTGCTTCCTCCCTGCCGTGGCTGTGGGACAATGTGGACATGAGACTGTTTGGAATGGCTACGAGTCACTGGTAACTGCCCCTTGTGCTGGGAAATGGGACCAGGGGGGGCCAGGAAGTCGACGGTTTCTTCTACAGAAGTCTGTGCTCTGCCGCCGTGATTTGCAAATAGAGCTTGCAATGAAGGATGAGAAACAGTAACCCCACCAAAGGGCACCTGGGGGCTCAGTGGGTTAAGCCTCTGCCTTCGGCTCAGGTCATAATCTTAGGGTCCTGGGATCGAGTCCTGCATCAGGCTCTCTGCTCAGCGGGGAGCCTGCTTCCTCCTCTTTCTCTCTGCCTGCCTCTCTGCCTGCTTGTGGTCTCTGTCTGTCAAATAAATAAATAAAATCTTTGAAAAAAAGATCCCGCCAAAGACAGGAACAGATGTCAAAGGCCTCCCCTTGGACTCTGGGCTGCTGATGAGGAGGATTTTCTGCTCACGTTTTCATTTTGTCTTGCAGATGCTGGGTAGCTGGAAATGTCTCTATCTGGAAATTGACAGTATCATCTAGGAGTTGTGCTTACAAGTAGGATTTATTAGCTGATTGGCCAATCCCTTGGAGCAGCCTCATTCATTAATAGATTTGATGAGGGACATCTGGGGGACTCAGTGAAATGTCTGCCTTCAGCTCAGGTCATGATCCCAGGGTCCTGCGATGGAGCCTCACATCAGGCTCCCTGCTCAGTGGGGAGAATGCTTCTCCCTCTCCCTCTGCTCCTCCCCCTGCTTGTGCTTGCTGCCTCTCTCCCTCTCTCCGAATAAATAAATAAACAAAATATTTTAAAAAATTAAAAAAGGAGATTTGATGAAATAGTGCACAGATGTGGTACACATATGCATGAAATTGTTCTCAGTGTGGTTTGGCTGAAGACAGTAACCAGCTGGGTCCCACCTGAACTCCAACAGCAGACTTGTTAGAGCAAGGGTGGCTTCCCCCAGCGACAAAATGCTGCCCATCTCTGAAATAATTTTGTATAGAAATCTCTTCACTTTCTGTTTTCACCTTCTTTTTTTTTTTTTTTTTTGCATCAACATCAGGAAAGTAATATACACGCTATTGAAAGCACGTTTCCCTGGCGTTGGGGTTTTGAGTAATCTTAATGGACTTATTACATCACAGATAATGTAATCTGGAGTTTCAAAATCTTACGAAGACACCTAACATAGAAACACACATACTGCCAAATATATGGAAATAATTATTCTTAATAACGACTAATTAGGAGGTCTCAAGCAGGCATGGGAGTGTTCTGCTACTCCCCTTGCTGGTAAATCAGAGAAAGTAGTTGTTACCAGGACTATAGCACGGAAGGCAGACACATTTTCGTCCCAAGCTGAGGTGGCCTTGGCTGCCCAGACCCCCTTCCTTGGCACTGAACACAGTGAGTAAGTCCTTCAGATTTTGGCTTTAAAAATACCAAGGTTCTCCTTCCTAGATTGAGCATTAAAAATACCACAGTTTCCTTTCCATAGTTTATCATAAAAATATTATGGTTCTTTGATATTGAAAATATCCCAGTGAGAAATACTTCCTTGGTTCTGGACTTTTTATTAAGTGGTGATAACGGACGTGGGGCACTGTATGGTTTGTGTCTGAATTCTGGTTGACCGTGGCTCTAACGCACCCCAGCATCCGGGTGGGGACTTGTCCTGGGAACCCGGTGGTGGGGCCCCTGGGCTGGCTGGTGTTGGCATTGGCCGGGTGGGCCCTCGCTCACATCCTCGGGTGGACGCTTGCCCCGAGACCTGGACCCAGGTACACAGAGACACTTGAGTTCTCCCTGCTTGCTGTAGGCTCCCTGCACCGGGCGCCCCGCTTTCCAGCCAGCTCCCACCTCAACACATACCCCCTGGTCCCTGAGAGTGTGGCCAATACTCACCGCTTCTTCTCGGCACTCGCTCCTGGGTCCCCAGCAAAGTGAGGCCCGTGCGCAGTCCCACAGCCTTGCAAGCGGAGGGTGACTGAGGCCTTTCTGGTTTTCCCATGTCTTCTCATCTTTGTCACATGTGGCTGCCCAGTGCCCCCCTTTTCTCTAGGAAATGCTGGCATGCTTCTGCATGGGGGACTCTGGCTCTTCTCAGCCCTCCTCCCTCCTCCCTGGCCCCTCCATGGGCCCCGCCAATGGCGCTGGCCACAGATTTCTGGCTTTGGCTGTCTTCCCTTTCCACACTGGGCATTCTCTCTAGGTTGCGGCCATAGACGGACTGTTTCTGTCCCCAAACTGTGTGTGGGAGTCCGAACCCCAAGGTGGTGGTGGCTGGAGGTGGGTCTTGGGGGCGATGAGGTCACGAGGGGGGAGCCCCTTGAGGGGGCTGGTGTCCCTCCAAGAGGAGGCCCCCTGGCCCCTGGCCGTTTTGCCCGTGAGGACATGGCAGGAGGGCAGTCCCCAAATCTGCCGGCTCCCAGTCTCCAGCCTCCAGCCTCCAGAGTGGTGGGGAGTCCAGCCCTGTGGGCGACATGCCGTCCAGCTGTCGTGTTCTGTCTCAGGCTCAGATGGATGGTCACCTAGGCCCTTTTCTTGGATTCAGTTTCTACTGTCCTCTCAAGGTCACTCCCAATGGGCCGTCCCACGAGCACAGCCCAGCCTCGACTCTCCCCATCTTCTCTCCGTGCTCACCTCCTGTTCTATCTTCTCCTATGCTCTCACCACTGCCCTCTGTCTCTTCACTGGGATCCCCCCGAGAGCCTAGAGACACCCCCTCACTGCCATGCTCCTTCTTTCCCACGTTTGTCCCCTTTCCTGCTCATTTGGACCCCAGTCACCCTTCTGGACCCCACGTAGTCAGCCAGGGACCAGGAATGCAGGGACTCTGGACCTGGGGGTGCAGACGCAGGACGTCTGGGGATTCCTGACATTGCAAAACGACTTTCCTGAGTAAAACTGACACTTTACAGCTGTTTGTGGGGGTGAGCGAGGAACACCACCGAGCAAAGTGGAGACCAAAGGGAAAGGGCAGAGAGTCACAGAGGGCTGCGTTCCTTGACAAACCATGTCACACGGAACATTTCTCGTTGTACATGCATTTTTGAGCACAATCATGGGGATTACTGCTGTCAGTAGAATTCTAAATAGAAATAACCAGGGCCAGTTTTCCCAAGAGTTATTTCCCAAGGAATTTCCAAGACTGTAATCCAGGGTTAAAAATAACTCAGGAAATCAGACGAAAGGGCATAAAGGAGAAGCTTATCATCCCTAAACAAATGTAAAAACAAACAAATTCATCAAAGCCAGCCAGGGAAGGCTCAGTGACGCCAGGGCTGAGGGGGACAACGTGCGCCGAGAACGGGGACTGGAAGTCTGTATCCCGAGAGCCAGATGGGCCTCCGTCCTCCCACGGGGCCCGAGGCTGCCGTTGGAGAGTGGGTCTTCGGGGACTCTTCCAGCTCCCCTACACCATGATGTGAACTCATTCCAGGCAGTCCTCTCTCCCCTGACGGCTGTCACAGGACCTGTCTGAGATTTAGGGACACAGAGGGCAAGGCTCACGTGTCCTCAGGCGATCTTACTTTTGCGAGGGGACATGGTGCCCACATTTTCTCTTCTCTGAGAGAGGAAAGGCTGTGGTTGGCCATGGACCAGACGCACATGCCAGGACAGGAGCCAGGGAGAGGTGCAGGCATGGGGGAGGGAGGACCCACTCAGGGGGGACACTGTCTGTGGGTCTGTTGGTCTCCGGGGCTGGGGCCCAAACTCTGCCTCTGGGCCCACCTGCATGGGCTCCTTTTTTTTTTTTTTTTCCTTTTTAACCGATGACTTTAATAAAGGCATGACAATAGTTGGATGCTGAAGGGACAGATGTCCCTCAGCATCTCAGTCCTCTCTGGCAGCCATGACAAAGTATCGCAAACCGGGCAGCAGCTTAAACCATAAAATCTACTTTCTCCCGGCCATGGAGGCTGGAGGTCCGGGATCCAGGTGTGGGTGGGAACCGTTCCTCCTGCAGCCTCCTTCCCGGTGTCCCCATAGGGCTGTCCCTCTGTGCGTGTCTGCGTCCTGACCTGCTCTTCCTAGAGAGACTCCAGCCCTAGGAGCGAGGGGTCACCCCAATGACCTCATTTTACCCCAATCACCTCTTTTCACGATGCTCTATCCAAACGAGGTCACATTCTGAGGTTCCAGGGGTTAGGATGTCAAGATGGGCGGACACAGCCCCAGTCATAGCAAGAAAGAGACACCTGCTTCTTCATCACCAGGGGGAGTGGCTTGTGAACAGAGAGGGGGCGGGATCCAGCACAGGTGTGCATGGACTCCAGCTGTGTATCAGCTGTGCGTCTCGCGGCCTCTGCCAAGGTCAGAAGCCTTCCTGCCGTTTGTTCACCTGGAAGTGTGAGCCATGATCTGGCACCAGATGTTAGGAATGTTCGGTTCAGTTTCTAAGCTAGTCCTCCGGGGAGTGCGGCATTTCACATCCCCGTCAGGAAGCACAGAAGCTCTGTCCCCTTGGAGACACGAACTGAGAGTGGCCGAGTGCGCGCAGCGGAGGTGCGTTACTAGGAAAACGTTTCTTGGTTTAAGTGTTAATGGAAACCTTGTCTGAAGTTAATTTTCCTAGATGGAAATAGGGATATTTCTTGCAACAGACCTAGGTACCAACTGCTGGTAATGACTCAACACCGAGCAGTGGGAAAAACACTGCATTCTTTTTGCTTGTCCCTGTATTGTGTGTTTGACTCACTCTCAGGGAAAAAAAACGAGACTTGGTCGGAGATAAAGTCCCAGAGACTGCAATGGCTTGCCCTCCTTTGGCTTCTCTTGGTTTCCACGATAAAGCTTTCCACCCCCGTAGCTAATCTTCAGGCACCTCAGAGCACTCCTTTTAAACCGGTGGTTGTTTTGAACATTTGGATGTGCATGAAGACATTGAGATTCCGGTTTTGACATGCTTCTTGACAAGTTTCTCTGTTAATTCCATTTCAGTTTTTTATTTTAGAAAGAGAGCAGGAGGAGGGGCAGAGAGAGAGAGAGAATGTGAAGCAGACTCCCCATTGAGCACGGCGCCTGGCAGGGGGCTCAATCTCAGGACCCTGAGATCACGACCGAGAGTCTGATGCTTAAACGTCGGAGCCACCCAGGCGCCTCAAACCATCTCACACTTTGTTAGCCTTTGCCCCCCTCCCACTCAGGGCCAGAATACATATCCTGAAAATCAAAAGCTCCTACTTCAAGTATGTCCCCAGACAGATGATTATAAACACTGCGATGCACCGTGAAGGTGCACGCTGTGCTGTGGTTGGAGCCCAACCCTGGGGCCGAACCTGTTTCTGTTTGAAGCACTGTGACCACGCATTGTGCAGCCCCTGCCCCTCCCCCCACTTCCCCAGGCACTAGCACTTCTGAAGGGCAGACGCTGTCTTTCCGGCTCTCACAGACGAGCTTATTTGCAGCAGGTCACCTGCCAGGAGGCCTGTGAGGTTCAAAGCCAGCACGCTAAGTCTGTTGTTGTTGGTGCTGGTTCACCGCCAAACCCACTTTCTGGATTCGACACCACGGTGCAAGGGGCTGCCCAGCTTCTGGAAGGAAGGAGGGGCCTTTAAAATGTGCCCAGCTGTGCAGAAAGGGGTTGGTTCCCAGGGGAGGGACGACAGTCGGTGACATGACCTCTTGTGTCGGGGAGCACTCAGATCTGCATTCCAGGAGGGGCTGGCGGGTGTAGCAAGCAGGACACAGGTAAGAAACACGTATGGAAAGTTCCTGTTCTGTGTTCGAGGCCAGAAGCACACATCAGGAATGCCTCTAAAGCAGGTGGTATTCCAGGGAGGACCTGGGGTCCCTCTGCCGCCTGCCGCCACACCGTGGACATCACGGGACCACGAGGCTTCATGCCTGTGGCGCACACGCTGCCTTCCGTCCAGCCATCATCCTGTGCCTGAGCACTCTGGTCCTGTGACAGATGGTGATGGGTCCTCTCTCCAGGCAGGGACTCACAGTGGGTCTGCTGTCCGCACGACCTCGACCAGGTGCTGGATTTCACAGCGGCGCTGATGGGCATCAGGGGCGCTGACCGGTATTTCTGGTTCTTACTCCGGCACCTGGCTCGGTTGTGAGTCTGTCCCCTTGAACATGTGCAAAGCTCTGCCACCCGCTTCCGCCCATGACGGGCTAGCAGAAGTGACGGGCGCCGAGCCGGAGGGAGGCTTCTGGGGCCTGAGGGGGCCTCCTGTCTTCCTCCCTTTGGCGATGAATGGCGGTGGATCCATTTCCAGAAAAGTCTCATCAGGATCCCCGCAGTCAGTACTGCCTTGAATGGGTTGTGTATTCTTGTTACACTTTACGGGTCTGTCGTCCCTGTCTTTTTGCTTAGGTCTGCCTACCTTTATATGTGCCTCTCTGTCTCTCTCTCTTTTACTCCAACTAAGGGGTTTTTTTTTTTTTAAAACTTTTACACATGGAATTTGAAGCAACTATTTGACAAACAGATAAAATCAATCACACTTCTGGGAAATGACCCTTTCACAAAGGACAATGAAAACAAGGTGCATTAAATAGATTTCTAAAATCTTAGAACACATCAAAGGTTAGAAAGCAGCGAAGTTGAGCAGGATTCTCTTTTTGGCCAAAGCGAAGTCGATGTGGGTTTACCTCTCACCTGAAACAGTAAAACAAACTGGAGAATCCATGAGACAGGCAGGAATGGCACAGGGGAGCCCACAATGGCCCCAGCTGTTGGCCTGAGAGAGTTTCCCAAAGAAGGTGCCAAAGGGGGTCCAGGGAGAGCCTCTCGGACTCCCCAGTGGAGACGAGCAGAGAAGGGACCAAGTGTCTGCAGCAGAATTTTCTGGAGGGACAGAGGGACACTTGAGACAAGGCTGGAGATCTGCGGGGAGGGGCACCCCCTTTGTTCAACTGAAGGCAAGATTGTGAAGCAGTTTCCCGGGCTGCGGAAGAAGCTCCTGGAAGGTATGGAGGGAAAAGTGCCTGGCCCTCCCCGCTCTTCCATCAGGCTGCCTGGAAAGTCTCAGGGTCCATGAAGAATGGGGCAGCGGATCCGGGAAGGTCTTGCCTGAGGAGTGGGACAAGTAGCCCCAGACCGAGCATGATTCTGGTCATGACGAACATGGTTAAAACCAAAAGGTTTGGACCGTTTCGAAAAATTGAACCGATCAAAGCTTAAGAGTGTCCGCAGGAATGCAGACGTATCCAGCACCATGGTGAAATTCATAGTGTGTGGCATCCAGCAATAGTCACCAGCCATGCCGACACGCGAGGACCCAGAGCCATAGCGAGGGGACAGCAGAGCGCTGGGGACCGTCAGGCCTGCGTGAGTCCTCGGGGTGACAGAGAGAGAAAAGGCCAACACTTCCCAAATCAGGTGGGAAGTGTCAAAGTACAGATCAAAGGGGTTAGTGACCGGACACACGTTCTGTCCGAATGGCTCCACGCCGGTGACAAAGGGAACGAAGGTCTCTGAAAGCCAGTAAAATGCAGCATGTGATAGAAGGACGCCGGCCCATTTGCTGTTGGAAACCCACAGACGAGAAAACAGCATCGTCTCTAACGCACAAACCCAACGGCAAACCGGTCCGCTCCCCCTGGCTCCTCGGAACCAAACACGCCCCAAAACCAGACCAAACGCCCTGTCAAGGTAGCCTTCTAGACCTGGTGCAGATCGGCTCGGAAGTGACGCTGCATGTGGGTTTGGACCATGCACAAGAACTGCGGGACACGTCGAGGGATGTCGCCCCACTTCAGGAGGCTGTGGGGAGGCTCCCGGTGCCCGTCCTGACGCGGGAGCCGGATGGGGTCTGGTGAGGACAGGCGGGTCCAGGACGGTCACCCCCTCCCCTGTGGGCACGAGGCCACCCCCCAGCGCTGTCTCTAAAAATAAACACAGAAAGAATGTAAATGTCAGCTTAGCGATCCTTTAGGAATGTTTTCTTTTAATTCTGGTGTAGTTGACATAAAGTACTACTAGTTTCGGGGCTGTAGTATGGCCATTCAGCACTTCACGCATGGCTAAGGGCTCGCTGCGGGCTGTGCACGCCCAGTCTTGGGGCCTCCATGGTCAGCCCCTCGGGGCCACCCCCTTTGCCAGACCAGCCGAGCCCAGGTGCCCAGCCTGACTTTGTGAGGGATGGGTGCAGGTCAGCACCCTGAGGAATCGCACACTCACAGGGAGGTTCGAGTAGATGTCAAGTGCTGCCGAGGCTGGGGGCCACGGGATCCCTGCTCCCAGCAGCCCCCGCAGGTGGGGCCACAGGGACAGCAGTGCTGGCTGAACGGGAAGTGGAACTCATCTGGCTCTGATGTCCCATCCACTCTTCTCTGCTGTGTGCCGGCCTTTGTGGCTGGGGCCGGCGAGGTCCCGCCATGGCCATGGCGAGGTCTGCCCTGCGTGGTTTCCTATGGGAAAGGGCAGGGGTCCAGCCTCCATACCTTCGACGCTCAGCATGGGGGCTGCTCTGTGCCTTCCAGTATGCCTGTGGCTGCCCTGGGCACAGCCATCTCCGTGCCAGCAGCACCACCCACCCTGTGACGGCCGGCAGTGGTTCGGGACCCTGCCCCTGTCTCCGGAGCAGACGTGCACACTGCCTGTGGTTGAGAATCTCAAGAGTCCCGCACGCCTGGCGGGACCTCCCCCGGTGCAGCCGTGACACTCTGGGACATGCAGCCTCGGCTCCACCAGCCCATCCCACGCAGCCGTCCCTTTAGCCGGCACTTCCTCTGGCTAGGTTTGCTGGGATGGCAAGTCCGACCCTGTCAGCCCCTCTAGTGTGATTCTCTGGGGGGTGGGGACAGCGTTCTGCCCAGTCCTGGGCTTGTCACCCTCACCGAAGATGGGGGTCCTGCGCAAGCCCACTTGTGGGCAGCGAAGCTTTAGGGTCCGTTCAGAATATGGCTCTTGGTTTCCGGGGAGGACTTGAGTCTGGCAGACCAGAAGTCGTAGAGTTGGAGGAAACCACCCAGTGAGAGAAGAGATGATGCCGTGGACAGATTTGCAAAGGTTGGGACTCTCTTTGAGGCTTTTAATGTCCCCCACCGAAGTCGCTCTGGACCTAGATGTTGTTGGGTGAAACCTATAGATGCACTTCTTTCCGGGCATGGGTTTGCATGTGTATTTGTGTTCCTGTCACAGCAAGTGTCCCCTTTTCCAAAACAGAGGGATTGACAGCTGAGAGATGCACTCACTCTCAGAGGGTTTGCTGGAGACTGGCCCCTTGTGTCCCCCCAAGTTCATGGGTTGAAACGGAGTGCCCAGTGTGATGGCGTTGGCAGGTGGAGCCTGAGGGGCAGCAGGAGGGTGGGACCAGTGTCCTGTCCCAGAGCTCCAGACAGCCCCTCCTGCCCCATAGTGGGACGGCTCTACCCACAGACAAGGAAGCGGGCTCTCCCACCTCCAGGGCTGTGAGATAAGTTTCTGTGGTGTCAGCCCTCCACTGTGGGACTTGGGACAGAAGCCCAGAATTGAACTGTCCCGGATTCAGACCCAGTGCTAAATGATGCCCCCGGTCCTGCCTGCTTCCCATTGGGGGTCAGAGGCACCTGCTGGTGGTCTGGGCAGAATGGTGGGGTGGCCATGGAAGGGGCTGTCCTGGAGCTGAGCCATTAGGATGAGGTCACAGGGCTCCGCTGTCTGTCTGGCCGGCCTGGCTGGCCAGAAGGGCTCTGTCCCCGAGGTAGACATGCTAGGAATCCTCTGCCAAGAGAAACATTCTTCTGGCCCCTAATCTTGCCCCTCCTTGGCCCCATTTGCACACGGACCCAGCAGGCCCACTGGAGCGAAGGATCCTCACCTCGCCACACCCAGGACTGCCGGCCTAGGGGAACTGGCCCCGACGTCCCCCAGGGCTGGCCGCCAGGTACCTGTCTGGGGGTGCCCGGCCCACACATTCTGCAGCCCCTGCAAAGTTGCCTTTTCCAGCATCCATTGCAAAACTTATGGGAAAGGAAGCATGTCCAGTCGGACGGGGTTGATAAGGGGATTGAGTAAGCCTGGGTCATGGAACCATAACAACGAGGAAGAAAATCCAAAGTAAGATTAAGGTGCTGGCATTTGAATGCAGGTAGAGTAAAAACAAAATCATTAACACGTTGTTTGTTTTCCCAGAGTTTTGGCCGCTGTCTTGGCAAGCTGAATGGGCCCTGCCAGGAGCACCGAGCGTGTTCAAGCCACTGGGTGGGGAGGACGGGGTCCTGACAGAACTGCATGGTTCTGCTTTGCTTTGACAAATGCCGTGGCTCAGTTCCCTCTTACAAACTCATATAGCAGCCTTAAAATCAGTCCTGCATGGCCCGGGCTGGAAGCCCCTGCTTTCCACCCACCCTGCCATTGGGATGTGTGGTGTGAGGTGGGGATGTGCAGCCCTTTTGTGCTTCTGTGTTCCACGTGCCGCCTGCTCTCACCAGAAGCTGTGGTTTACTTCCCATCCGGTAAACCTTGCTCCCGCTGGCCACTCGCTGCTGCCTGGTCCTCGGTACAAGCCGGCTTTCATGTGTGCCTTCTCGCCTTCTCTAACCCAGCACGGGCAGCATGTGTCCAGGACCTGCCGTGTGACAGGCACAGTGCTGGGTATTGTGCATGGCCTGTGTTATTCTTGCTGCAATCCATTCAGGCTGGCAGGGTCCTCCCATCACCGTCCACAGAGAAGCAACGGGCTCTGCCCACGGTCCCCCACAGGGTAAGGTCAGAGCCTGATTTAGGACCCAGGCCATCGGACTAGAATAAAATGTCCCTCCCTTCCTGCTCTACCGGACCTTGTGCTTCCCAGGGTGGGGTCTGGACTCACCCGTCTCTGCACCCTGCCCCTGGCTCTGCTCCTGTTCCCCAGCTATCCATCCCCAGATGCACCGGCTCCCTTGCCCGCAGCATCAGGTGCCGAGTCTGCAGCAGGAGAGGCGTCGTGCCTGTGTGTACTTGACGTCCATGCATCATGGCTCCTCTCAGTCCATCACGCAGAGAGGGATAGCCAAGTCCACTTTCTTTCTAGTGGTTTCTTCAATCTCCCAGCTCCTAGGGCCAATGAGAGGACGGGCAGGTACAGAGGGAGGGCACTGGGCCACACAGTGATGTGTCGAGGTGCGGAGCCTGCGGGGGCAATACGGGGACCGGCTGGTGGAGAGCCGGCCGGCGGTGGGCTGGGATCTCTGGTGGTCATCAGAGGGTCCATGTCCCTCCGCAGGCCTTGCTCAGCCTGCACCACACCAGCACGCCCAGTTGGAGGCGCTCATGGAACTGTCCGGAGCCTGGACGTCCCCAGGGGTGATTCCCTCCCTGAGGTGTCGACAAGCTGATCCGAGGCCGTGAAGTGAAGATTCTGTATGTTAGAGAGACCCTGCACGGCCTGGGTCGCCAGCTGGGGCACGGAGCGGCCCACCATGGGGGCGGGAGTCGGGGAGGCAGGGAGAGGGGACCCAGTGAGGAAGGCAGAGGATGATGGACCCAATGCCGTGGGCATTGTAGGACCCACTTCTCAGGCAGCCCAGAGCAAAGGCAGGGGACCGTTCCCGATCCCTCTGACGCCAATGCAGAAAGCAAACAAACAGACTTGCTGGCCTTTAGGGACAGAACTGGCTTTTGGGGGTCTCCGTGGGTAAGAACGCTACAGCTGCTTTGGCGCCTTTGGATTTGGGGTTAAAAATGCAATCTGTTTCTTCTAAGGATTTCTAGGGATTTTCCAAGGCCAGTGCTACGGGCGGCCAAGTGCTCAGCACGCTGCTCCCTTCACCCCTCCCCACGCACCTCTGCTGAAGTCAGGGAATGGCCTTGGGGAGAGGAGGAGCTCTGGTTCCTTCAGGTGGGATACATGTTCCTCAACCTTGAGTAGAGAACTTCCAGGATGAGCATGGCTGCAGTA
>ML107627.1:25618-38763 GCA_003697995.1 Taxidea taxus jeffersonii | reverse complement strand
GTGGTTGCTCTTTTTGTTAATTTCTTTAAGTCTTTAAACATACCTTACTGTGAAAGCAGAACCTGCACTCTTTTGATGGATTGAATGTGTAGAGTATAAGAGAAATCAAGGTTGAATGTTGTATTTTGCCTGAGAAGTTGGAAGGTTGGAGTTTCCTTCAAGTGAGATGCAGAAAACTGTGGGAAGTGGGGGCAAGGGAGGGGAACCCTGCTAAATTACTCTAGCAGGGTAACATATTTAAAATGTGACATATGGAATTAGTAAATTATGGAAAGTTTATCAGTTTCTAAAAATATCAAGGACTAGCATATGGGCTGAGGTAGGGTAGGGTAGGGTAGAAAGTAAGATTAAGAGGATCTTGGACACAACAACCATGTTTATCCTAAACACAAATTAAACTTACTGAGGCTTATCACTTTGTTCCACTCCTCAGATGCTTTTTCACAAAAAGTTACTGGTATCCAGAGAAGTGACTCAAGCACACTGACCCCACAAATATTCAAATTCATGCCTCTGCAAAGTTAGACACCTTCAGGACTACCCCCAAAAGTTCTACATCCAATGGTGAGCAGCCACATAGTGTGGCCTGTTGCTCGTACCATATTCCTCTTGCTGAAATACCCTTAATATTCCTTCAAAAAACAAAGCAAAACAAAACAAACAAACAAAAAAAAAAAAAAAACAAAAACAACCCCCCCCCCCCACTTCTCCCATGAAGTTTTACTAGGAAAAACTCCTGTTCTATTCTTTCTGTTATTGTTCTTGGCACACTACAATTTACTTCTGAATGGTTTACTTGCCAAATAGTTGGGAAGAATATTGGTTTAAGAAAAAGCCCCAAATCAATACAGCTGTTATTGCATCTTTAAAATATCACAAATAAGTCTGAAAAATCACCCGGCATCTTGCAGTTTCCATATCTGGACAACTTAGATCTTATTCCTCAGCCTGCTGAACTGTTCATTTTTCAGAAACATAGACACCATCCAAATATTTTCTGATATCCTTGTTTTTAACTGTTGTGCTTGCTGAATCAAAGCAGCTGAGTTTGATACAAGTTCAATGTCCTTTCCTTCAAGCATTAACTCATCTTTCTGGGCTTGAGATACTGAATGAGCAACACCTGGCCTCATCCAAATCCTGTGGATATATTTTTCACCCAAGAAATTTTGGATTGCAAAAAGAGAACCATTCTCCTGAATAACGACATCGATGCAGAAGTGAGCACACACAAACCTCATCTTGTAATGGAAGCCCGGTGTAATACCCTTGACCATTTTCTGTATATAACTATACATAGTGCAAACAGTAGCCAGGTCTTTTCTATTTCCCACGTTTGTCAACTTGGAGCATCTTCTTTACCTTCCCAAGGAGACTGAATTCTACATTGATGTGACTGCAGTCCCTTTGCAGCGTTTCTCCAGGGGCCCTTCACAGTAACAGTGTATCCCTTCAGAGTGATGTCAACATTTTCTGGAATGTCAACAGTCTAACTGCTGAGAATAGTCTTTATTCTAGCAGTAGATGAGACAAAGAGCCCATTTTATATTCTTAATATTGAAATCCACATATATCTCTACCAAGAATTTAATTTCAATATTCTTTTTTAAAAGGTTTTATTTATTTATTTATTTATTTGACAGACAGAGATCACAAGTAGGCAGAGAGGCAGGCAGAGAGAGGAAGAAGCAGGCTCCCTGCTGAGCAGAGAGCCCAATGCGGGGCTCGATACCAGACCCTGAGACCATGACCTGAGCCGAAGGCAGAGGGTTAACCCACTGAGCCAGCCAGGTGCTCCTAATTTCAATATTCTTAAAAGTAGGTAGACATTATAAGGAATTTAGTTTACTTAAGTAATGCTAGAGCTAATTTCTTTTATTCCATAGGTGTTCATAAAGTAGAATAAATTACTATAAGAAGAAGGTTAGGAAATGTAAATTTCTGAAACTTTTCAATTAACAAATAGGCTATATATAATGTTTCATTAAGTATATTTTATCAAGTATATGTAGCATCATCATTTCCCTCTCCTTGAAAAAGTGTTTTAAATTCACATACATGGCTGGGGGTGGGGGGGATGTAAAATGGTGCATTTGCTTTGGAAAATAGTCTGGAAGTCTTTTAAAAGGGTAAATACAGAGTTACCAACAATTCCAGTGCCAAGTATATACCCAAGAGAAGTGAAAATACCTGTGTACATGAAAATCTGTCCATGACTGTTCATAATAGCACTACTCATAATACATAGCAGCATTATTTATAATAGTCAAGGATGGAAGCAACATGAATGTCCATCAACTGATAAATATTGTATGAAATGAAATGAAATATGATTTAGCAATAAAAAGGAATGAAGTGCTGACACAAACTGCAACATGGAAGAATCTTGATGCTAAGTTAAAGACTGCAGTCACCAAAGACCACATATGCTATGGTTCCATTTATAGAAATGTCTAGAATAGGTAATCTATAGGGAAAGAAAGTAAATTAGTGATTGTTTTGAGCTGAGGTCCTGGGGAGTGGAAGATCACCACTAAAGGGTGCAAGATTTCTTTTGGGGGATGATAAAAATATTCTAAAATTAATTGTCAGGACAGTCGCATGGCTCTGTGAATATGTTAAAAGATATTGAATTGTATGCTCTAATTGGGTGATTTTTATGGTGTGTGAATTATATTTGAATAAAGTTGTTACAGAAAGAATGTTTTCCTTTCAGAACAAGCTTGCAAAAGATCTTTTTCAAGAACCATGGAATGCCTTAAGCAAAATAAAGAAATAAAATTAATTAAATAAATAAATAATAAAACAAGTGAAGTTGACATCATACTAAATAGTATTGTTAAATATTGAAGCTTGAAAAGTAGTAAGTAGAGAGTATAAAAGTCAAGAAACATTTTCAAGACCACAGAGGAAAATGCTAGAATTTCTCAGCTTGAGAAACACATACTTTTATTGAGTAGTCAAACCAAGGGAATGTTTTTAAATTATGAATCACTTCTATACTCCACACTCTTTCCTATTAAGTAAAACATAGACAAGGAATAACATTCATATTTTTTTGATGTGTGGAAAATTACTGTTTAGTTAACTGTACCTCACGGCACTGTAGTGAACAAAATGTTTCCAAGAGAAGTTAACTCACTCAGAGTAGGTAACTTAAATGAAGCAAAATGATGCAGGAGCAACAGAGTTAGATTAAGAATCAGAAGACCTATTTTTAAAACTAGCTCTCATTTCTGTGGATTATTGAAACATTTAGCCTCAATTTCTTCTGTAAAATTGTGAGGACTCCTAACTGAAAGGGCTGTTGTGAAGATCAAATTATATATTGTATGCATATCAGAAAATGCTCTACAACTATAAGGTATTATAACAACTGTTAATAATACTAATTATTATGTCATATTAGTTAAATATTTGTTATGATCAATTCAATATTAAATTATATTAATTAAATTCAATAAAATATTGTGTAGTAAAATAATATTGTCAATATAATAGTATTATTTATTAATATTAGTTAATTATTATTAAATACTTAGAGAACCTAGTATCAGAATTCTAGTACAATAATCACTGGGAAGACCAGAGAGATAGAATTTGTATCTATCTATTCTATCTACCTACCTGTCATCACTAATATCTTAAATGAAAAACATTTAGAAGAATTGACTATTCTATTTTGTGAAAAATTATGGATATTAACTAGGACATATTATCAAATTCATAGCAAAATCTATATATGACTCCTCCATGTTCAGTTAATCCTACCAAAATCAAAACTATTATCCTGGATGCCTTCAAGAAATAATAAAAACCGGGACATCCTGAGAAATTTTCTATTTTTCTCACTTCTGGTATTCATACTCTCATTAAACTTACATTTTTCCTCTTAAATTGCTTTTTCTTTTTGTATTTGTACAATTTTATATTCTTATCACAAATATAATACATATTTGCTATATAAAATTCAGGAGATATAGACCAACAAAAAGAAGAAAACTGAAAATTCTTACAGTAACAGTGTGTTTGTACATAGCTCATAAGATAGTAGAATTGTGCTCTCTCTTTCAGTATGTTCAAATAAGCTTTTTTTTTTTCTGGTTTGCCTCCCTTCTCCTCTGTCCTGCCTTTAAAAACTTTATTTATGGTGAGCAATATCTTTCTTTCCCACTTGACCTTGAGGGCAGATGTGTAATGCTTTTGTAAAAGCTCTAAATTTTCTCACTTAAAAACATGGAAATAAATGGGAAATGAAAAAGGTTTTATCACTGATTCTCTCTTTCTAGTCACTACAGTTTTCTGTTTATGCTGACCACTTATTTATTTACTTTCTCTTGATGCCAAATCATTAAAAATGCGGTAACTTTTATTTTAGTACAGAGACATGTTTTTGTAAAAATTTGGGGAAAAAATGAAGGAAAAAAAGCCAATTCTTCTCTCCTCATAGACAATCGTATTTAATATATTTTATATCTTCCTTGTCATTAAAACACACATATAAAGGCAAAAAATTTTTAGAACATAACTGTAAAACAGCTAGACATTCAAGTGTGATTTCTTTTTCAAACTACAGAAATTTGGAAATTCTGTGGAAAGAATTATCTGAACTAGTCAGAGAGGACTTTTCTCAGCATTGGCTGTGTTACCCTGCCTCTCCCACTCTTCTTTGTAGATTCAAATTATCCAAACCCCGTTTGGTTGATTAGATGTAGTTACTTTCTAGTTTAGGTTATGATTTCCTTTCCTCTTTGTTTGGAAGTTTTTAGTTCAATTTAAAACAGGGTTGTTAGATTAATGGATAAAGAAGATGTGGTATACACACACACACACACACACACACACACACACACACACTCTCTCAATGGAATACTATGCAGCCATCAAAAGAAGTGAAATCTTGCCATTTGCAATGACATGGATGGAACTAGAGGGTATTTTGCTGAGTGAAATAAGTCAATCAGAGAAAGACAATTATCATATGATCTCCCTGATATAAGGAATTTGAGAGGCAGGACAGGGGGTTAGGGAGGTTAGGGAAGGAAAAAATGAAACAAGATGGAATTGGGAGGGAGACAAAACATAAGAGACTCTTAATCTCACAAAACAAACTGAGGTTTGCTGGGCAGTGGTGGGGTAGGGATGGGTGACAGGGTTATGGACATTGGGGAGGGTATGGGTTATGGTGAGTGCTGTGAAATGTGTGAGCCTAATGATTCACAGACCTGTACCCCTGGGGTAAATGATACATTGTATGTTAATGAAAATAATTTAAAAAAATAAAACATAAAACAGGGTTGCTAGTTTTTTGTTTTTTTGGGGGGGGCTGTTGTTGTTTTGTTTTGTCTTACCCCTCTCTTGCTATTTACAGTTAAAAGAAACTGGCTTATTGGTTCTTTCCACCACTCAAAGTACATTTTGTTGTTAACTTCCATCTTCCTTGTTACTGATATATCTAAAGAATAAAGATGTAATTCTGGGCACTGCTCTACAACAGCCTTTCAAGACATTTTGGTGACCAATCTTAAGTAAAGACGGAGTCCTTTGTCATTTCCTAAGTGCCTCCCTGTTTTATGTATTACCTGTAGCGGAATAAGGGACTTGGAAATTTGAAATGCAAATGTAAAATTGCAGCAGCTTTCAGATCTAGTTCAGGAGAAACAATGTGCCAAAATTGGGATACAAAGTAAATGGAACTCATTATTTTTATTTATTCTCATTTCCTTCAATTTAGTACAGGAAGAAGTGATGATGTAGCACTGTTTTTTAAATAAATGTGTGGTGTGTGTGTGTGTGTGTGTGTGTGTGTGCATCTGTGTGTCTGTGTATCTCAAAGATGTTTAGGCCAAAACTTCATTTCTAGCTCCTGAACTTACTACATTCTTAAAAAAAAAAAAAGATTTTATTTATTTGAGAGAGAGAGAATGAGTGGGGGCAGAGGGGGAGGGAGAAGCAGGATCCCCACTGAACAGGGAGCCACCCTCCCGGGGCTCGATCTCAGGACCCTGTAGTTATGACCTGAGCTGAAGGCCAATGCTTAACTGACTGAGCAACCCAGGTGCCCCTACAACATTCTTCTATAAAAAGATAATTTTTTCATTTGCCCTTTGCCCTCCAACCTGCTTAGATTCTGTGATTCATAATTTCAATAAATATTTTGCCAATATCCTAAACCTTTTTCCCCCTCTGTCTTTTCATATATTTCTCTGGCAAAAACCTCAATTCCTGGGGAATGCAAACATCTACTTTTTCAGTGTCTGTGCCCTAGCTTCCAGGTCTTGGTAGAAAAAGCACAGCATGGTGGATTGATTGCATCAGAATCCATATCCAACTTCAGGTGGGCCTGAGAGACTGGCTTTTGAGCCTCCCATATCTATTTGGTCCATTTACCCTACACAACACTTTCAGACCTTCTCCTTTTTCTTCTACGCTCTCTAGCCCAGTAATTTCCAATCCTAGCCCTTAGGGGACCTTGGGCAATGTCTGAAGACAGTTTTGATTGTCACAGCTGGAAGGGCAAGGGGTGAGGTGGTGCTGTACAACATCCCCTAATACACAGGAAAGATCTATATACTACAGAATGGTCTGGTCCAAAATGTCAATAATGTGAAGGCAAAACACTCAACTCTAGCATCTCCCTGCTCTGCAGATGCTTTTCTTCCTTTACAGAGAAAATAGCAGCCAGCTTTTGAGAACCCTCTCATCTTTCCCATTTCAAACACAAAATACATAGTTCTGCACAGGGCCTCTCATCTCATTATGTTAGAGGGACTATCCCCTCCTACCTGAGACTAACCCACCCCCTGAGCTTTGGACTTCAAAGCCTCTCACTTTCTCCGTAACATTACATTATTTATTATTGGTTTTTCTCTTGTGTGTATTTGATCTTGCCTTCTACATTCTTTCTTTTTGATTTTATTTTATTTTTTATTTATTTATTTTTAAAGATTTTATTTATTTATTTGACAGACAGATCACAAGTAGGCAGAGAGAGAGAGAGGAGGAAGCAGGCTTCCCACCAAGCAGAGAGCCCGATGTGGGGCTCGATCCCAGGACCCTGGGATCATGACCTGAGCCGAAGGCAGAGGCTTTAACCCACTGAGCCACCCAGGTGCCCCTCTTTTTTATTTTAAATACAATAAATCTGAGAGACAAACTGAGGGTTTTGCGGGGGGGGGGGTTAGGCTGGTGGTGGGTATTGTGGAGGGCACATATGCGTGGAGCACTGGGTGTGGTGCATAAACAATGAATTTTGGAACACTGAAATAAAAATAAAATAAAATTAAAAAAAACAGGTACAATTAATTTTCTTCAATTAAACAGACCCAAAAGACTCCACAAAAAATGAAACCATCCCCTCCCTTCAGGTACTACCCTGTCCTCTCCCTCTGCAGCCACATTTCTTGGAGTAGTTGTTAATGACACCAGCTGTCTACAATTCCTCACCTCCCACTCATTGCGCAACCTACTCCAGTCTGGCTTCAAGCCTCGTCACTCCATGAAAACAAGCTCTAATGAAGGTCACCAATGTCCTCCACATCATAAGTTCCTGAGATAATTTTAAATTTTCATTTGACTTCACCTCTCAGTGGTATTCACTGATCTTAATCATTCCTTCCTTTTGAAACATTCTTCCCTTGATTTCTGTGATACAACCATATCTTGGTTTTCCACATCTCTGATCAATTCTTTGTTTCTTGCTTATTCATCCTCTTCTTGACCTTTAAATGTAGTCATGTCCTTAAGGGACATGCTGGAGCTTCATATCCTCTTTTTATTTTTTATTTTTTTTATTTACTTGATAGACAGAGATCACAAGTAGGCAGAGAAGCAGGCAGAGAGAGAGAAAGAAGCAGGCTCCCCGCTGAGCAGAGAGCCCGATGCGGGACTCGATCCCAGGACCCTGAGATCATGACCTGAGTGAAGGCAAAGGCTTAACCCACTGAGCCACCCAGGTGCCCCGATTCATGTCCTCTTAATCTTCACTGTCTTCCTAACACATGTCATTCAGAATCATTGCTTCATTCTTACATACATATGCAAGATATATTTTTTAAAGATTTTAATTTCTTTGAGACAGAGCATGATCAGGGTGGAAGGAAGGGCAGAGGGAAAGGGAGAAGCAGACCTCCTGCTAAGTAGGAAGCCTGACTCAGGGCTTGACCCTGGGGCCCTGAGATCATGACCTGAGCCAAAGGCAGACACTTACCTGACTAAATCACTCAGGCACCCCAATATACAAGATATTTTCAAATTAACGCTTCTGTCCAGGCCTCTCACAGTTTTAGATCTGTAGATCTAGTTCCCTCCTTCTTTTTTCATTTATCTCAAAACATTTCAATCTCAACATATCTCTAATTGACATGTGCCTCTCTTCTTAGACTCTCCTCCTTCCAACATTGCCTTTCCAGTTTTGGTGAGACTCCTCAGTCCTGAGAAGGGGAAATTCTCAACTTTTCACTACTGAATCTGGAAAAACGTGGTCCTTATCCTCTCCAGTGTCAAGGCAGCCAGTTCGTAGTACCTGGTCAAGGCTTTTCCTATTGCTTCTTTGCCTCTCAAGTAACAGATTGAAAGGCAAAGATGTCTTTTGTTTATTCCAAGCTTCGATGGCAATAATGGTATTCTGCTGCAGTGGTTCTGGTGTTCTGGCCAGAACATTCCTCCTAAAAGATGTTTATGATCCTCTATGGCTCTGGGACCTGCAAAATGACCTCAGTGCTTATTGATTTCCCAAGCCTAGCCAGTCAGAAAAGTAAGAATTGCTTTGAAGATAAGGGTACTTATTTGGGAGGGGTCTTTACCTATGCCCTCATCCGAATTCTTTTGCTACCACTTGTTCATAATCTTATTTTCGTGTGAGAACTAGATAGAAGGACATTAATCTGTGATAAGCCCAAAAGAATTCATGCTGGGATTGATGAAAGTCTGATTTTGCCAGAGATGAAAGGTTCTTTTTTTTTTTTTTTTTAAAGATTTTATTTATTTACTTGACAGAGAGAGAGAGAGACAGACAGACAGAATACAAGTAGGCCACCCAGGTGCCCCAAGATGTTCTTTTAGTCAGAACTGGAACAGTCACTTCCAGAATAGTCAATAGACATTCCCAGGTTTTAGTTCATACATGAGACAAACATTTAGGTATATGCATTTAATTATCTCTTTTTTAAAGATTTCTAAAGCTATTAGAAACACTAACTTCTACCCATAGTCACTGACCTGGTTGAATCCTTCACTGGTGACAGCAATGTCCCCCCAGATTTTATCCCTATTGGGTACTAGAGTGCAAGTGACCAAAGATGACAATTTAACTACTTTTTGGTCATTGCATACCATGAACTTCCAGATTATCTTCCCATAAGATCAAAGAGGCTTTCATGCTTTTCTGTAATCCTCTTCTTCCTTGTTCTAAATTCTTTGATTTTATAAGATTTTTTTTAAAAGAGTTTATTTATTTATTTGTTAGAGAGAGAGAGAGCATGAGCACAGGCAGACAGAGAGGCAGGCAGAGGCAGAGGGAGAAGCAGGCTCCCTGCCGAGCAAGGAGCCCGACGAGGGACTCCATCCCAGGACGCTGGGATCATGACCTGAGCCGAAGGCAGCTGCTTAACCAGCTGAGCCACCCAGGCGTCCCTTATAAGATGTTTTTGAGTGCAAATAACAGAAAGCATTACTGGTCTTCTTCAGTCAACAATAAAGTGAGGGAGGGATTTATTAGAAAGATACATAGAGTTTATGGAATCAACATGAAATCATTATTCCCTTAAATGAGGCAGTCGTGCTGCTAGAGGAAATTAGAATTATTTGCAGACTTGTATTCAGAGTTAGAACACAGAAAGCCCCAGGACATTCATTATAGAAGTGAAATCCAGAAAGAGAAGGCTTAGACATCAAAATATTTGAGGATTTTACCAATTCACATCAGCAGTAATTTGGAGAACATATGTAATAATAGAATTTTACCATATATGACCAAAGATGAAGAAACAATTTTATATTAGGCTGATTATAATTATTGATATGAGTTCACTTTTAGGAGATTCCTAATTCCTGATACTGTGTTCTGGAAAGAAGCTGGCCTGGGTAACACTAAATTAGACTTACAAATGAACTTGAGATGTCAGAAATGTCTTGGAAAAATATAGAGAAAATAATTCAAATAATTGGGAGATTGGAATACTGGATTTGATTTATCATAGGTGTCCCGTTCACCTGTTCATTAAATCCATTCCTCAAGCAGTCCTAGAAGACATTCCATTTACAGGGTTTTGAGACATCTGCTGTGATTGAAGCTCTGGCATATTACAAAAGGGGTGTACTGGCTGTGGGAGAAGCTAAAATAGAAATGGGTTTCTGGATTTCAGTAGAAACAGTGAGTCCCTAAGATGGTAGAAGCCAGACAGGTTACTTACCACTGGAGGAATGGTGGGACTATTACTATAATGACAGCAAGGTATGAAATGGGGGTTGACTATAGCATCTTTGCTAGGTGATTAATTGATCATAGAATCCTTGAGGTTCGAATAGAAGGACTATCCCTTAAAATCACGTTTTGTTTCTCCAACCAAAAACTACTGGTCTGGTGAAGAGTTTTTTTTTTTCTCTCTATACTCTGTAATAGAGTATAATATATTTATGGCTTATCAGTGATGGTTAATCCTAAAATTTAGCTTTCAGGGTAAAGAATATGTATCACAGTGAAACTAGAGGAAGAAGAGACATTACCTGGAGTTCATAGACTTGTAACTGGATAGAGTAATGAGAGACTTCAGATTATTTTCATTTGGAAAAGAAGTGTGTTTTGTGGTATAAGTAACATATAGATTATGTTAGGAGGAACAGTCTTTTTGGAAGTGTAATTTTGGGAAGAAGTATATGAGTGAATGTTGGTCCACCAAAGGTATGGACCACCGTATACATTTTTTATTTTATTTTTCACTCTCTAGCATTTCACCACATTCCTTTTGGGGCAGACGTTGGTGAATATAGTCTTGGGAAGGATAAGTGCCCCACCTCCCACTAACAACTTTGAAGATGTCAGTTCCTCTCTTCCCCTGCATGTGGAAGACAAAACCTAGGCATATGACTTAGTGAATTAGACACTGCTACCTTGGAGTGTAAATTTGAAATGGAGCATATAAATGAAGATAGGATGAGGATTCGTGTTTGGTTATGGTGGCATGTTTCTTGCAAGGCCAGGGGTATTCTGGCCATATGATTCTTGTCAAAAGATACCCATTACCACTGATTCCTGGACTTCTGGACCTATTTTGAATCCTGTCTGGTTTCTGGGTCTTATGCTCCAGCAGCCTTTGATTTGGTGAGTTCATGACAGCATTTTTCCTCAATTTCTTTGCACTTATATAGTCAGAGTTCACTTATGTATCTTTCATATGTTAGTTGTATCTTAATAGACATAACTTAAATGCTCAGTGAATGACAACATCATGTATCCAGGGTACATCCTTGACAATCCCTCTCTCTCTACCCCATATCTAATCCACCACTAAATTTTATTGATTTTCATTGCCAATATCCCTTGAGTCTATCCACCTCTCTCCAACTTTATCACCACCAATATCAACACCCTAGCCTAAGGCACCATTATATCTCACTGGGACTACAACAACCTGTTGGTTTACCTGCACTTTCCCCCTCCTCTATCCCATTATTTTCTAACTATGAAATATGATCATGTGGAGAGCCTGATCATGAGGCTTAGTCAGTTGAGAGTCTGAGTCAATTTCAGCTCAGGCCACAATCTAATGGCTGTGGGATCAAGCCCTGTGTTGGCGCCGTGCTCAGAGCAGAGTCTGCTTCAGATTCTCTTCCTTCCTCTCTCTCTGCCCCTCCACTCCCTCACACACACCCATTCTCTTTAAATAAACAAATAAAATCTTAAAAGAAAATTTGATCATGTTGCACACTGCCCCACTACCCAGCTAAATCCTCTTTCTATTAGTCTCTGGGAATGTGCCTTGCTTCTTCCTATCTCCAGGCTTCTGCATATGCTGTTCCCTCCCTCTGGAACTCTCTTCTTTCCCTATTCCCTTCACATAGTTAACTCCTGCTCATCCTTCACATCTCATCATATCTCCTTTCTTTGTGATTGCTGTCTTAGTCTGCTCAGGCTGCCATGACAAAATTCCATAGACTGGATGGCTTACACACAGACATTTACCTCTCATAATTCTGGAGACTGGGAAGTCCAGGATTAAGGTGTTGGCTGATAAAGTTCCTGGTGAGGGCTCTCTTCCTACCTTTAGAGAGCTGAATTTTCATCATGTTCTTACATGTTTTTTTCTTGGTACACATACATGTGGAGGGCGGATCTCTTCCTCTGACCACAAATCCTATTAGATTAGGGTCTTAAGACTTCATTTAATCCTAAGTACCTCTGAAAGACCCTACCTCCAAATAGAGTCACATTGACTGACTTCAATAAATGAGTTTGGGGGACACAATTCAGTGCGTAGCATTCTTCCCCTGGTACCCCAAAAGTCACATCCTTATTACATGAAAAACATATTTATTCCACCCCAACAGACTTCAGAGTCTTAACTCATTCCAGCATTGACTCCAAATTCTACAGTCTGAAGTCTCACCTAAATATCATCTAAATCAGATATGGGTGAGATGTGACGTATGATTCATCTTGAGGCAAAATTCCTCTTTCTCACTCTGAACCTGTGAAACCAGACAAGTTATGTCCTTCCATAGTATGGTGATAGGACAGGCATAGGATAGACATTCTCATTCCAAAAAGGAAAAAAAGAAGGAAGGGATGATGGATCCCAAGCAAGTTGAAAACCTCATAGGGCAAATTCTATTAGAACTTAAATCTCAAAAATAATCCTCCCCAGTTTGATGCCCTGACTTCTGGATCCTAATCAGGGGTCACATCCGCATGTTAGGCAGAGGCCATCTTACTTGCCGAAATTGGGTTAGTGACCCTGATGATCTCTGAGTCACCTTTAGGGCCATTTTTCTCTTTTCTTGAAGGATAAAGCGTGTTTACAGCCAAATAGCTCTATAGTTTCATCCTATAGGATCTAAGAGATCTGACAGCCTTCCTTCATTCTCTTCCACTTTCTCTGCCCCCTTTGGTCCAAACTGGTAATATCTCTGCTGGTATAATCTCATCT
>ML107627.1:0-25218 GCA_003697995.1 Taxidea taxus jeffersonii | reverse complement strand
TATTCCTGGCTTCTGCTGAGATGACCAGTTAAATCCATGAACCACATCTATTATCTCTTCATCAAGTGGTTGCTCAGCCACACCTTTAGCATTCTCTTCAGAACAAGCTTTTCTATTCTTTTGCAATATGAGTAGGCTTAGAATGTTTCAAATCTCCAATTTTGGTTTCTATATATTTAACACTTCCTTCCTTCTTCTTCAATTTATGTCTCTTCTCTTTGAATTTTACTAAAGCAGTAAGGAGGACCCAAGCTGCACCTTCAATACTTTGCTTAGAGATCTCCTCCACTAAGTTCCAACTGCTCAAAAGTTCTACCCCTCACAAAACATTAGAACATAATTCAGCCAAGTTCTTTGCCACTTTATAAGAAAGATCGCCTTTCTTCCAGTTTCCAGTAATTTGTTCCTCATTTCCCTCTGAGATCTCTGCAGTCTGGTAGAAGAGGGTTTGAGAATTTTCGTTTCTCACTTTGAGAATCACTACTATAAGCTATGAAAGTGCTCCTCACACTTCAAGGTGCATGCAAATCCCAGGTCATCTTGCTAAATGTAGGTTCTGTTTCTATAGGTCTGGGTGAAGCTGTGGTTTTGCAGTTCCAACAAACTAAAGGCCAGTAAAAAACTGCCTCCAGGTGGGTTGCATTTGCATCTGGAAGCTTGTTAAGAAAATCTCCATTTGATTACTAGCCCTCCAAATCTGAATCTGCATTTCATAATACATGTTAACATAATATTTGAGAAATGCTGCTCTAGCTGCTTGTATCATCAGGGAATTTAGGGAAATTGCCATGGAGGATATGATAGGGTTGAGTCACAGAAAACCTGTGAATAGATACTTTACTTGGTCCATGACAGATGGTGTTAGCTAGATAGACCATTTACTTTTAATACTGTTGCAGTTTATAAGCCACTTTAAAAGTATTACTACTTTTGATCTTGACAGCAGCATTGTCATATGTGTAGTGCAAGTATTCCTACTCCTATTTTATAGTTAGAAACTAAAAATTAGTGTATATAAATCACTTATTTAAGGTTACACAGCTAATATATGACAGGTCTTTACTTTGAAACAAGAACTTTGCTCCAAGTCTGGTGTTATTTTCCATTAAATCGTATTTCCAGATCTTTCTATCTATTAAAAAATATGGATTTAGAAATTATATTACTTAAGAGGGAATTGGTCTTTCCAATAAAATCATTTCACATGATTTGTCAGCCTGGTGCTTCAAATTCTCTAAAAAACAGCTTTCACCCTATCATCACCATGCTCTTCTAAGATGTTCTTTTCTGCATATTTTACTTTTTTTGACATTTGGAACATGGCTGGAAGTCAGGAAATAAAGAGAGCTCTGCACAGCCAAGGTGGGAACAACCAGATCAAAATGCCAAAGTTTACACTATTTATTCATAGATAAATAGTCTCTTACATAGAAAAGCTCCTGGAGCCCTCCCTGAGAGTTGGAAGACTCTGGAACAGGTCCTAGAAGTATGGAAATTTCTTTCTTTCCTCCACCTCTTTCCAAATCTAAAGCATATAAAAAACAGCATTTGAAAGGGGAAGAGTTCCTTTCACAGGCAAATTAAATGACAGAGGTGAAAAAAAATCTTGGACCTTTTGCAACAGAAAGAAGCCAGTAGCCCACAAAAGAAGAAGGAAGAAGAGAGGAAGGAGGGGGAGAAGGAGGAGGAAGAGAGGAAAGGAGGAGAGGGGGAAGAGGAGGGAAGGTGAGAGGGAGGAGAAGGAGAAGAAGGAAAAAGAACATAGGAAGTTCAGCAATACACAGTCCTATGCACCACAGCAGGCCAGATAGGCATCATTACATTACACTAAGTGGAATTTCATTTTCAAATAATGATGATTGTACATCATATAAGAAAAGGTTACATTATATTTAGAGTACTTTGTTGAAGAAAGCAATAAGATATACAATACGATTCAGAAAGATTTCTATAAAGAGATTTAAGTGAACAAAATCTTCAACATTTCAGAGTGACACATCCTCTAAGGGTTCCTGATAGATGAGATTTCATTACATTTTCTTTCTTTTGTCTCCCTTTCTATCGTAGTGTTTTAGAATACGGAAAAGACAATCTACTTGCATTTCACTTATCCGAATTCAACTATATGTATGCAGTCCAAAAAAGAAAAAAAGAGAAAGGGAAGAAAAGAAAAGGAAAAAAAAATTCTTGGGGGTAGGGGAGTTCCACGCGTCATCCCACCCAGTGAGCATGTATTTTGACATGAACCGATGGGTGGAAAGGAAGGAAAGACTGGCCTGTGCTGTCACTTCAGTCTCAGGTACTCTCAGAGCTCTTAATTATGCCAGGATCTTTTCATGATTTTAGTGTCTGAAAGCATGTATTTTTTTGTCCCCCCTTACCAACAAAATATTTTATCTGTTAAACAATTGAGAAAATATTAATATATGCTGGTATAAAACTTGGTTGTATTGTACTTATTGAAGATACTGTATTGGTGTCCAGTGTTTAGTGTCAAATAAAAAACAAATCTAGGTTAGTGAATACATTATTTGAAGGGATTATTGTGAGATGGGGAAGGCAAGCTTCTCACAAGTGGGACAAAAAAGTTGGTTTTTATTTTATAGAGAGGAATAGGCTGGAAAGAATTAGGTGGGGAGAAGTGGATGAGTGGCATGATCTGATGGCAGTTCAGAGAATGTTTTACCCTGAGAAAAGCCTGTTTGAGGAGGGTTGTGTGCTGACTCAAGATTTGGGTGAACCCAAGTTCAGGAAACTTGGAAAAGAAAAGGGGTTTAACCAAAGTTTGGTTAGCATTTTGTTCACATTGATCAGTGGGATGAGCAGTTCTGCTGATCATTTATGAAGCAAAGAATGGGAATTTGGAGGCACATTGTCTGGTCTCACTCTAGGTAACCGTGGGCCATCTGTAATTCTTATTTAAGTCATGTGGGGAAGGGTTCTTCTTTACCCTTCCATTTCCTGGAACACAAAGGAACAGGGGATTTCTTAACCTTCGTTGTTTTCCAGGAGCACAGGGCTCAGTTAAAATTCAATATTGTCAATAGCATAGAAATATTACAATACACATTGAATTTTAGGGGGTAATTTAAGGAGTTTCCCAAGGTAGTTTTAATTATAAACCATAATCAGATAGCAACTGCCATATCTAACTACTGCATAAGATGACTTTAATACAATTATAAATGTAAGTTTGAAATTTCAGTTCCTACTATTTAAAAATCTCGGGGCACCTGGGTGGCTCAGTGGGTTAAGCCTCTGCCTTCAGCTCAGGTCATGATCTCAGGGTCCTGGGATGGAGCCCCGCATCCGGCTGTCTGCTCAGCAGGGAGCCTGCTTCCTCACCCTCTCTCTCTACCTGCCTCTCTGCCTACTTGTAATCTCTGTCTGTCAAATAAATACATAAAAATCTAAAAAAAAATATTAAACATCTCGAAAGGCATGCAATTTTATGTATGTAGGTAAAATAGCAAGTCATGTCATTTCCTCAAAGAATCCTTTATTGATCCAGATCCACTTTAGTTTCAGAGCCAGTTACTTGCTTGCATTTCTCCTTGTTAGTATTCATCACATTTGTAAGTCATGCACTTAATATTTTTCTTTCATGATAGAGTGCAACCTCCATGGGACCAGGGAAACTGCTTGTGTTGTTTGCTACTATGTTCCAGCATCTGCTCTATATTAGATGTTCAGGATCGTTCAGTATTTGTTGGATGAATGAAAGACATTTCTATTAATGTCTCACTGGAGAATAAACTGAGGAAATCATAAAATTATTGTTGTACCTAAAAAAGGTACTTTATCCTATTGTCCTCCATAGTAATCATATACTGTTTTGACTAGCAATTCCTTATAATTTAGGTTTGTGAAACTGGACGGAGTGTCTTGAAAATTACTTTATAATATTCTGCATAAGTTAAGTTTATGTACATGGAAAAACCATCATTTATTAATCAATAATACTTAGTATTTATTAATGGCTATTATATGTTAATTTCTTCACATGCATTATTTTTTATGCATTATTTTTTTTAAAGATTTTATTTATTTATTTGACAGAGATCACAAGTAGGCAGAGAGGCAGGCAGAGAGAGAGGAGGAAGCAGGCTCCCCTCTGAGCAGAGAGCATTATTTTTTTAATCTTCAAAATAATCTCATGAGTGAACTGTGGATTGTACAGGACTAGTTTTAGACAATTTCTATATAAACAAAGACTAGAGGAGTCAAAATATCTAATTCTTATTGTAATCATGAATATTCCTAGAGCTTAGGGAAAAATGGATTCCAATGGTATTTTTATTTCTTGCAAGTTACTTTGCAAAAAATTTCTGAAATATATAAATTATGAAAGCATGATGTGGTAAAAGGAATTTGGGAAGCAATTCTTGCTTATGGAACCTTACCCCAAAATTACTACCATAATAGTTTGTAATGGTCTTTCCTCTGATTATAAGTATGGATATTTTTGTGGGTGAAGAAAAATAAAATTGGAAGTTATTTGCATTAGACAGAATTTATGCAGCATAAACTTATCTCTATAAGTCATAGAAAATGATGACTGAGAATGATGTAAGCCAAAAATATTAAATATAAATTAGAGACTAATAGTATAACACTAAATAATACCCCCTTTGTCTTAGCAGGGTATCCAGAGCACAGAAATGATGGGTATAGATACCATGTACAGATGACTTTGGTGCTGGGTCATTCAGCTAAGTCATTATTCATAGCCAGTTGAATGGATAAAATAATTGAACAAGCCTCTCAAACATGGAGCAGCTTCATAAATTTTATCCGCTTCCAAAATCCTTGGACTCAAAATTTTTTGACCCTGTCAGGTTATGATGGTGGGAGTAGGGGTATGTTGGCAGCTCCTTCCTTCTTCCAAGGAAGTTTAGCACTTCATCCTTTCCTCCCTTCTCTCCTTCCTAATGTCTTTGTATGCTCAATAAATATGGAGGGTTTGGGGAGGATGAGGAGCAATTAAGAAGAAAAGAGGCTCTCTTGCCCTTTGTTCTTTACCCTCTATTGCCCTGAGGTGAACCTTAATTGTAGCTTTGAAATTAAAAGCTAGCTTATTTAGATTAATAGAAAAGGAACTGCAATTTCAAGATTGCCAAACTTGTGTATTATTCTTGAATTCGTTCCAGAATCCAATCTACTTTAAATCCTCCTTTTCAGAATTTGTTTGATATAAGATAATAATGGTTATCAGAATCAACTCAGGCAGTTGTTGAAAGGCAACTTTTTTCTAAGCCAGTTCTATATGTCAGCCACCACTGTTCAAAGCACTGGAGATACGTGAGTGAACAAAACAAAATTCTTATCTTCATGGAGCCTAATTCTAATGATGGAGCTAAGAGATAATTAACAAAAACATATGATTTCAAGTGGTATTATGTGTTCTGGAGGGAAATAAAGTAATATAAAGCATAAGAAATGAAATTTGTGTGTGTCCTTTCTGATGACGTGATATTAGAGGAGAGATTTCCATAGAATGAGCGATCAGGACAAGTGATAAATTGGGAAAGAGCTGCCCAGAAAAAGGGTAGAGCAACTGTAAAAGTTTTGAGAGAAGCCTGTACTTGGCAGGGGGCTTGACTGAAGAAGACTTAAGGAATGAGTGAAGGGTAGCCTGGGACCAGACCATGGAGAATCCAGTAAGTCATCGGTTAGAATTTTAGGTTTTATATTAAGTGTGATTGGAATCCTTGGAAGAGTTTCTCTGGAAGAGTGATGTAATCAGATTTACACTTGTAAAAGAAGTCCTTCTGGCAGAAGAAAAATTATAGCAGATAGAAAGTTGGATCTATGCAAAGAAACAAAGAGCACTAGAAATGATATCTATATGGCTACATATAAAATACTTCATTTCTTAATATTTAAAAATTGACTTAAGCAAAAATAACAATAATGTTCTTTGGAGTTTATAACATATAGAAGAAAAATATGCATCAACAATAGCACTGAAGCAGGAATACAAAAAAATGAAAGTATGTTGTTATAAAATTATCATACTATATGTGAAGTGGTACAATAGTAGTCAAAGGTAAACTGATAAATTAAAAATGCATTCTATAAGCCTTAAACAGCCACTAAAACACACACACACACACACACACACACACACACACACAAATATAGGTAATAAGTAACAAAGGAGATAAAATGTAACCACAGAAAACCTAGTTAATTCAAAATAGAAAGAGGAGAAAGGGAACAGACAGCATACATGAAAAATAGAAAACAAATAGCAATATGGTAGATTTAAAACCAACTACATCAATAATCATTAAATGTAAATGGTCTAAATATTCCAATTTAAAGTCAGGGATTGTCAGATAAGAAGCAAAACCCAATTACCTGTGGCTTATAAAAACCCCACTTTACACATAAAGACACAAATGGGTTGAACAGAAAAGGATGGAAAAAGATAAATCACGCAAAGACTAATCAAAAGAAAGCTATACTGACTATCTTACTTCTGATAGATTTCAGAGAAAGGAATATCATGAAGAAAAAAGAAGTATTAATTCACCAAGAGGACATAACAGTCCTCAATGTTTATGTATCTAGTTACAAAACTTCAAAATATGTAAAACAAAAATTGATATTACCGCAATGAGAAATAGACAATCCATAATTATATTTAGAAATATTTTAACTCCTCTTTCCTTAACTGATAGAGATAGAGAATTAGAAAATATATAGAAGACTAGAACAGCACTATTAATCAACTGGACTTAATTGACATGTATGTAACATTCTAGTGGACAACAGTACACACTTTCTTTTTAAATGTATAGAGAATATTTACTAAGATTCTACATATTCTGCACCATGAAACAACAAAATTCAATAAATTTAAAAGAGTTCAAATTATACAAATCATATTTGCTGACCACAGAATTAAGTTAGAAGTAAACACAGAAAGACACCAGAAATCCTTAAATATTTGGAAAAAATAATACTCTTCTACATTACCTATAGATCAAAGAAGAAATAAAAAAGAAAATAGAAAACATTTTGAACTGAATGAAAATGAAAATATCAAACAAAACATGAGCAAGGGTAGGAGTAGAGGGAGAGGGAGAGGGAGGAGGAGAAAGAATTTCAAGCAGACTGGACTGTTGTGGGGCTTGATCCCACATCCTTGATATCATGATCTGAGCCAAAACCGAGGAAACCAAGAGTTGGATACTCAACTGACTGAGTCACCCAGGCACTCCAAATATGCTCTTCTCTATTGCTCCATCAAGAGGTAGAGTCTATCTCTCTGTCCCCTTGAGCCAAATTTAGATCTGTAACTGCTTGACCAATGGGTTAAAGTGGAAGCAAGATGATGCACCTGTTCTGGGAAGAACCCTTAATTAATCTGACAACTTTTATTTTTTGTCTTTTAGAATGTTTGCTCTTGGGACACTTAGGTGCTATTCTGTGAGAAGCTGAAGCCATAAGGAAGACCACATGAAGGCATTCCAACTGACAGCTGTAGGTGAGTTCCCAGTTGACATCCACCCGTCATGGCTGTCTAATTGGGTTGAATCTTTAGCTGCCTCTAAACTCAGCTACCAACTGAGTGCAATTCCATAAGAGACTCCAAGTGAGAATCACTCACTTGAGCCCAGGTAATCCTTAGAACTATGAGAGATACTGATAAGTTATTGTTTTAAACCATTTAACACGAACTGTTGTAAAATTTTCTTATCAGATATTATACTTTAATAAAATAGCTTTGCATTTCTAATACAGTACATTATTTTAAAATTCTTAAAATTATGACTGAAGTCTGTGAAGTATTTATTTAAAAATTAATTTTATAGAGGTCTTTGAAGGGGCTGTTTCATAGACCAGTTTTGAAACTATTTAATTTGGCCTAGCCTGGTGTTATTTTAAATTAGCATAATATCTTTAGTAGAACAGAGTCATCATTTTCCTTTTATACAAGTTCATTTCTCAGTTCACAAATATGTATGTTTATCTTTTTCTTTCTTTCTTTTTTTTTTTTTTTCTTTTAGAGATCAGGAGAAAAAGAGGCGAGGGTATGGGCAGAAGGAGAGGGAGATAGAGACTCTTAAGCAAGCTCCACACCCAGCATGGAGCCCTACTTGGAGCTCAATAGCACAACCCTGGTATCATAACCTGATACAAAATCAAGAGTCAGATGCTTAACCAACTGAGCCACCCAGGTGCCTCTATCTTTTATCTTATTTTTTTAAAGATCTTATATATTTATCTGAGAGAAAACGGAGAGATCACTAAGAGGGGAGGGGCATAGGAAGAGGGACAAGCTGACTCCCTGCTGAGCGTGGGGCCAGATATGGGGCTCAAATCTCAGGACTCTAAGATCATGACCTGAGCCGAAGTCAGATGTTTAACCAACTGAATCATCCAGGTATGTTTATAATTTTTAATATAATTTGTGGATCCACTAAGAATTATATTACCTTCAAATACATTCTGAAAGGCACCAAGTATTAGGAGGGTTTTAATAAAAGTAATTTGAGACTGAGTGGGTTTAAATCATTCTTCAATTTCTCTTTAATGTAATTGGTTCGTGAATTTATAATTCTTACTCCATCCCAGATCAGGGGACAGATTTCACTTTATAAACCTCTGCATGTCATATATCTTGTAGCTCAAAGAAGGCTTAAGAAGGTAGTAGGGTGTGTGCTGCAGGGCCCTAGACTAGTCCTCAGAAAAACAGGCTTCTATTCTAGTTGTGTGACTAGATTTAGTCATTTAACCTAATTTTCTTCCTTTGTATTCAGATATTAATTCTTCCTTAAGGTTCTTTCCTCTCAAACTAGGGGCAAAGTAAAGCATTTTGATTCCCAGCCATTCCTCTTTGCCTGCAATGGTCTCTTGGCCCTAGCTTTTGAGAGGAGGCCAAGTTCTGTTTTCTGGAGTGAACTGATCTTTAGCTTGACTCCCAAAATGAGCCAGGCACTGTCAGATGTTAATCCTATGTGACTGCAACTTTGAGAGGCTGGTTGCAACTTTAGAAATGCACAGATTTAGGAGGACAAGTACTGATTAATTCTAATTCTTTTATTTATATACATGCACAACAATTCATAAAATATAATCCAGGATTCTTCCAATATTATAATTTTCTTGATTATTATAGATATGAGCAGAAGAATTGACACAAGATAATAATAGGATGTCTAAAAATATGGATGTTTGCATATTCAATTCCCTTTTTTTTTTTTTAAATTGTTGTATGCATAGCCTTTAGTTTTAGCCAGCTATGAAAAACAAGGTGATAATCCATTCACAGAGCTGTGACAAATACTTTAGGACAATGCTGACACCCACACTGCATTGTGCTTAGGAGTAAAGAGGTAGGATGGATACAGAAATTGAACTTTAATAGGCAGCTTCACACAAATCATTTTAATTCAGCTTACTCTTGTTCAATCTTTTTAGAAGAAATAATAATGTTGAAAAGGAGTTCTTACACATAATATAAAAAAAAAGAGACATTAATACCTAAATCCATAAAGAAAAAAATATGGAAAAATGTTCACTTTTTGAGTAAACAAAGAAAAGCCAATGCATCAAGTAATATGTATCAAAAGTCTTTGAAGTGTTCATATCTTTTTGTCTTGTTTGTTGCTTCTGCTTCATGAGAGAGTTTCCTTTCTGCATTATTTGTGGTGGCAAAATACAGAAAGCAATGCCAAATAGTAGAATGATATGTAAACTATAGTACATTTGTTCTGTGTAACATGAATTCCTCAAAATTGGTATTTACAAAGACTAAAATAACATGGGAAAATGTTCCTCAATTCATATTATGTGAGTAAATGAAAAGTTAGCATTCGATAAATTGACTGACATTTCAAAAAGTACTGGAGTACCTATATATTTTTAAATCTTTAAAGAATATCTGTGAGCTAGAAAGTAAGGAAGATAAGATCTAGAATCTAGGAAAGTAAGCAAAGAATTGAAGTTGGGGTGTTTGTATAACCAGGTAAACTTGGACTTTAATCTGAATTTTGGGGTAGTAATCTTGGACTGTGGCTCTAGGACCAGGATAAAAATGTCGAGGACCTATCCATGATGTGGAGCATCTCCCGTTAAACAGGAGCAATGAAGAGTTGCCTCTACATGGGGATCCAATAAGGACATCTTAGACAATACAAACTGAAAAAGTCTGAATCCATCAGGGCGTAACAAAAAGAAGCTGAAATGTTTTACTTCAGGCAGAAAACAAATAGAAGAAGATTTGAGATGCAATAAATAAATAAATAAATAAAGGCAGAGAAAGTGGTGAATATGAGAGTAAATCTAAGCTTCTACAACCATATTTCATTATACTAAGAAACTTACTTTGTGGAGTAAAATTAAAAAAAAATTAAAATAACTGCTTAATAATAATAACATATAAATTTAGGAGTGGATTAAGTGGAACTAAAGTACTCTAAGAGCCTTGTTTTGTTCAGACAGAAAGAAAAGATTGATTAACTTTAAATATTGTTAACTATGCACATTAACATTTCTAAAGTAATCAAAAGAAGACACATAGAATGTATATGTAATTTTCAAATTAATAGTATGATAAAATATTCTGTAATCTAAAGTAAGACAAAAAAAGAGAAAAGAAAACAGGAAAGACAAGATAAATTTTAAAGTTTAGGGGTAGGAAGAAATTCAAGTATCAGTAGATAAATGCTTCCATAAAAATCAAATATTATTAGGCTGGATTATAAACAAAACAAAGTAAAATTGAGATATAAACTGCTTATAAGATAAACACTAAAAGCATGATAATAAAAAAAATCTCAAAAGTAAAAGAAGAAAAACACATTTTAGGCAAAACTGAATCAAAAGAAACCTGGTATAGCTTTATTATTTTTATCAGACAAAATAACAAAAAGCATAAAAATAATTTAAAAGGTCAATCATTTTCAGAGATTTTAATATACCTATTTCAGTAACTGACAAATATAGAAAAAAAAGTAAGATATAGAAGAGTTGAATAATGGATATACAACAAAGTGATCAAGGTATTTCACAACTAAATCATCAATTCTTTTAAAAGATTTTATTTATTTATTTGATAGACAGAGATCACAAGTGGGCAGAGAGGCAGGCAGAGACAGAGAGAGGGGGAAGAGAGAGCCTGATGTGGGGCTCCATTCCAGCCAGGCACCCCTAAATCATAAATTTTTTTAAACACACATGAAACATTTAAAAAATTGACTACGTACTTTGCCCTAAGGTAAGTGTCAAAAACCTTCTAACAATTGGCATTTTGCAGGCCATATTATTTGACCACAATAAAATTAATCTAGAGGGGCATCTGGGTGGCTCAGTGGGTTAAACCTCTGCCTTTGGCTCAGGTCATGATCTCAGGGTGCTGGGATCAAGCCCCGCATCTGGCTCTCTGCTCAGTGGGAGCCTGTTTCCCCCTCTCCCTGCCTCTCTGCCTACTTGTGATCTCTTTCTCTTTCTGTCAAATAAATAAATAAAATCTTAAAAAAAATTAATGTAGAAAATTCTAATAAAAAGATTATCTGACAAATAAAAATAACCTGTAGATAGGAAACTATGACACTTACTTTTAAATAAGTCATATATCAAAGCAGAAATCATAAAGAAAATTAGAAAATATGTAAAACTGAATGATAATAAAAGCACTGTCTATAAAAATTTATGCAAAATAGCAAAAGCATTATTAGAGGAAAATACATAGCTTTAAGGACTTTTATTAGAAAGGCTGAAAGCTGCTGAGTTATGCATTTCCATCAAGATGAAGTTAGAAAAGAAAGAACTAAGTAAACCCGAAAAAAGAAGGAGATGTATGACGAAAATAATAGTAGAAATTAGTGAGGTACCAAACGAACATTAATTACTTAGAGAGGACTAACAGAGACAAAAATTGGATCTTTGTTAGACAAATAAAATTGATAAACTTATGGCAACTATGATCAGAAAACAAGGGAAAAAAGACAAATAAATAATATTATAAATGGAAAGGGGGCATAACTTCAGTGTTGTAGTAATTAAAATGGTAAGAGGACATTATGAACAGTTTTATTCTAATATGTCAAAAATGTAAAAAGACGAACACATTTCTAGAAAAATGTCACCTATAAAATTGACTCAAGAAGATATAAAAAACCTGGACATTCATGTCCAGTACAGCTGGAGCTGGCAAACTATGGTACATGGGCTAAGTCTAGCCTGAGGTCAGCTGTGTATAGTCTGCAAGCTGAGAATCGTTTTTACATCTGGAAAAAAAGGAAAAAGAAAAAAATAAAGAAGATTATGTGACAGAAGACAACATGTACAAGGATAGTCATAGCAGCATTGTCCATAGTAGCAGAAAACAGAAGCCCATCTCAATTCCATGAACAGTAGAATGGACAATATAGACTGTGGATTAATTGTATGATAAAATACTGTACAGCAGTGAGAATGAATTAGAGTAACATCTACCAACATGGGTAAATATCAAAAAGAAAGGCTGAGGGAAAACAAGCCACAAATGAATACATAATATAGGAGTTCATTATATAGAGTTCAAAATTGAAGCAAAATTGAGCTATATTATATTTACTGATACATTACTATATGGCCAAACTATAAAGAGTAGTAAGGAATGAGAATACCACAGTTGAGGAGAATGGTGAAGGGCTGTAATTGGAGACAATTATCTAGGGACTTGTAAAAAAATGGTAAGAGGGCAAAATTGTTTGCATGATGTATTGCCACTCGATTTTAAAAATACATGCAGAGAAGTCTGGAAGGAATTATACCAAAATGTTACCATTTCTATTTGAAGGGTGACTTTCCATCTGATTTCTGTCAATTTGAATGTGAAATGAAGGAAGCAAGAGCAGAACCAGTGACTATTTCTTGTTTTAGTCCATTAACCCAATTTTGATCACAAACATTTCCTCATGCTTTATTATTTTTGTTAGCAATGTGGATGTTTTTGTCTGCCTTCTTTTTCTTGGTATATTTTAACTTAAAAAAAAAGAGTACTGTTGGGGGTGCCTGGGTGGCTCAGTGGGTGAAGTTCTGCCTTCAGCTCAGGTCATGATCCCGAGGTCCTGGGATCGAGCCCCTAATTGGGCACCCTGATCAGTGGAAAGTCTGTTTATCCCTTTCTCTCTCTTTCTACCTCTGCCTCTCCCCCTGCTTGTGCTCTCTGTCTCTCTCAAATAAATAAATAAAAGAGTATGTTGTATTTAAAATGATAAACTTTAAAAATAAACTATATTTTTTCCCTTTCCTAAAGGCAAAACAAGCTATCAAAAAGACTTTCAGGACATCCTGATCTGTTATTATAAGCGAGAAAATGTCACTTTCTCTGTTGCAAGCATGACAGCAACATCATCCCTCAAATGGCACTGCCTAGCAAGGAGAGCTGACCTACTGCGTGCCAGGGTCAGAGGCACGGTCATGGCCGCCTAGCCCTAGGGCAGCTGTCAGCACCTACACCAGTAGGAAAGTCTTGGCTTTGATGTACATTTTAATACCTCTGCTGCTGTTTCCCTACCAATCTTGGCTTCTGCCAGCCATGCTTCTGGGATAGCCATCTACAGTTTGGGAGTCCAGGAGGACCAGAAGAACTGCTGTGTCTTCCGTACTCAGAAACAGTACTTGGGACAGGATGAGCATGGGATGGTGCCTGCTGTCCTGTGCCGTGGAAATCGGCAAATCTTCTGAGTTCTGAAAACAAAATATAATATGATGACCTGGAAGAGGAGAGGGCTCTGCACATATGCCCATAGTGAGCTTCCTTCTTTCTCTGTCTAAAGAGAATAATGGATATGGAAAGCTATGTAGATTTTTCACTGTCTACCTTCATAATGTTAATTTTCCTCTACATTCTTATTCTCTTATAATAATGGATTTGTTTTTCATCAGTAGTAAACTTGGTGCACAGGATAAGGGATCAGTTTTGGAATTTCCTATTTTATAGGGAAAAAAGTGAAGATGACGGATGGATGAAAATAAGGTTAGTGATTTTAAGTTGAAAGTTTTAGGCATAGACTTAAGTTTCCAATAAAAAATAACATGAAATGCTTTTTATTATCTTTTATGACATATTTAGTAAACCTGACTCTTTGCTTTATCGAGTTGTCTTCTCTGGAAATTGGGTAAAATTTTTAGTTGGGCCAGCTGGTTGCTTGGTAACCTTGCTAACGACCTGACTGACAGTCACATTTTCCTGACTTACCTGTTCGTGTACAAGACACCAAAGACACAAGGCCTGCTACTTTGCCTCTATAGAGAGCACAAATGCACAAGAAAGAAGATAGTTTCTCAAACAAACTATTTGCACAGTAAGATTCCTCAAACACATAAACTAAACAAAAAGCCTGAGCCATAATTGTTGCTGGGGTGCATAAATTTGAAGCTGGGATGGAAATAAAACCTCCTGTTTCCCAAACCACTTTTTTTTTTTTTTAAAGATTGCATTTATTTCTTTGACAGAGAGAGAGATCACAAGTAGGCAGAGAGGCAAACAGAGGGGGGGGGGAAGCAGGCTCCCTGCTGAGCAGAGACCCCGATGCGGGGCTCGATCCCAGGACCCCAGGATTGTGACTCGAGCCAAGGGCAGAGGCTTAACCCACTGAGCCACCCAGGCGCCCCCCAAACCACGTTTTTAAGAAGATTCTTCTTTTGAGCTAACGTGCTAGTGGTGACTTTTGCTCCCTGAGCCTGTACCACTTAAAGGGATAGAACAAAAGTCTTCCCTGCTCTAAACCACCTACAGTTGTAAAGTCAGGGATTAGAAATAAACAATTACGATGACTATGATGGGGACTACAACTGATATCAGAATACCCTCTAATTCCTCCCCTTCCTCTCTACCCCATGGCCTTGGCTATGTCATCCTGGGGCCTTTGTGCTGAATTGGGACAGCAGGTAATTGTCCTAGGTCACAGGCAGATGTGACCTAGATTTGCTTGATTCAAATGGACAGAGCAGAAAATTTCTTCAAGATAAGAAAAGAGACTGGATCCAAGAAAGAAAGGAAAAAGAACAAATCCACAAGGACTAGTTTGTTTTTGTTTTTGTTTTTAAAGATTTTATTTATTTATTTGACAGACAGGGATTACACAAGTAGGCAGAGAGTCAGGCAGAGAGGGGAGGGGAGAAGCAGGCTCCCTGCTAAGCAGAGAGCCCGATGCGGGACTCGATCCCAGGACCCTGGGATCATGACCTGAGCCGAAGGCAGCGGCTTAACCCACTGAGCCACCCAGGCGCCCCACAAGGACTAGTTTTGAGGGGAATTACTTTGGGGAGCGGGGTGAAGAGATGTGCTCTTCATGCTATGTGAAGTATTGGAAGAAGGAGAGAGTGAGAGATCATTTGAAGTTTTGCAGGATATTATAAGTGTAATGACTTATAATATTATAAGTGTGATGACTTATCCAGCAAATATTGATAAATGCACCTGTTTGTTCTGCTAATCCTTAAATTTAGGGAACTGGGGTGGGAGTAGGAGGGTAAGAAGAATGGAAAGTAGGAGAGAGAAGTAGCCTTTTGTTTTTGATCTCTCTGCACTGTTAGCCAAGCCTTTATCATGTCCTTGATTTCTGAGCAAAGCAAAGCAAAGGGCAAGAAGCTATCATGTTTTTCTCTAATTAACACAGGACTGATGAGATGTTTCTAATGTCAGAGAAATAGATTCAGCTGAGAAGAATAACAGCATTTTAAGTGACAGGAAGTGACTAGCACCTGGGAGTGAGAAGCCCATTCAGACTCTTGCCTTCCGTCTTTACCTCCATTTGACAGTGAGGTTGGTTGGGAAAGATGAGAATGGAATGATTGTGATGTCTAGGAGGCTGGACTTTTGCCATGAGCTGTGTTCTGGGATGTTGGAGTCAAGTATTCTTTTTTTTTTTTTTCTTTAAAGATTTTATTTATTTATTTGAGAGAGAGAGAGAGAATGAGAGAGAGAGCATGAGATGGGGGAGGGTCAGAGGGAGAAGAGGATTCCCCGCTGAGCAGGGAGCCTGAAGTGGGACTTGTCCTTGGGACTTCAGGATCACGACCTGTCACTCAACCAACCGAACCACCCAGCTGCCCTGGAGTTGATTATTCTCATTTCACGTCCCTTCCTTTAGGACTTTTCTCTTCCTCTCGGCTTTTCCTTGGGTCTATGCTATCGTTTCTTTGCTCACATTTTCTTCCAGGGTTTTTATTCTTTGATTTCCTCATCCTTGCAAGTAGATACTCTCTCTTTTCTTCTTCTTCATCACTCTCTCTTGTTCACATTTCTCCTGTTTCTTGAAACCCACCCACGTCACTGTTTTTTGCCACCTGATATTCATCAAGATTGATATTTATTAAGACCTGGTATGTGCTATGTGAAAATGGAGACAATGGAGTGTCTGATTCCATCACTACTCCTTCACTTTCTTCTTTTGACACAGCTAAAAATCCATAGTTGTTGCTCCTTACTGAGCTAAGAGTTTACCCATTCTAAGGACTGGATGCTCTGAGTTTCTGCCTGATGATTTCTTCTTCTGAGGAATGTTATTACAGGCGATTTCTCATGATTTGCCCAACAGCTGATTGGACACAGGACTGATCTAAAGGCACCATCCATGGGCAAGTCAGTGACCTTGAGTGAGCCTGGCAGGAGAACTCTGTCCAGCAAGAATGCTCTTTCTGGATGGTGTCTGACTAACTCATGCAATATCTCTCTGGAGAGAGTTTGAATGGAAGTTACCAGGTAGATGGAAGCCATTTAAAATGCATATGTACCCAGAAAACAGAAAGCAGGAGCCCGAGGCAATAGAAGCTAATAGGAAAAGACAGAAAGTCATAGATAAGAGAGGAAAATGCTGTTGAGACTGAGACAGAGAAGCTGGTAGAGATGGTAACTAAAGGTACTAGAGGAGGGAGCAGGGGCTCTCACTTTTGAGGGGGTCAGCTGCTTCTCTCTCCAGGAGGCCTAGCACTACAGTTGTTGAGAGTGAAGCAACCACAATATGCATTCCTCTCCCCTGCAGCTTGAAAGAACTTAATGTGCATATTACTTAATTTAATCTTAACAATTCCAAAAGGTTATTCCCATTTTATTGGTGAGACAAATTCAGAAAAATTACATGGCTTGATTATGATCCTGTGAAAACCCCCAAAAACCCCCTTCTAATGAAATGCTTGCTTCCAATGAAATGCTTCCTTCTACTCAATGGTAGTAAGGTGGAGTTTTTGAAGCCTATGTTCAAGTAGAAAAACATGAGAATGTTTTCTATTGTAATTCTTTTTTCTTCCAAATTCTAATGTAACTCTAATGCTTTATTTTCTCCTACTCCCATATGCCACTCCCTCTCTTTTCATCTAATTAACTTGTATTACATACAGACTATGTCAACCATGCACTATGTGATGTCTATATTTAAAAGACTTGTTTTTTTTTTAATTTTAATTTTTTTTTAAGATTTTATTTATTTATTTGACAGACAGAGATCACAAGTAGGCAGAGAGGCAGGCAGAGAGAGACGGGAAGCAGGCTCCCCGCTGAGCAGAGAGCCCAGGACCCTGGGATCATGACCTGAGCCGAAGGCAGAGGCTTTAACCCACTGAGCCACCCAGGCGCCCCTAAAAGACTTGTTTTGATAAAACCAACCTGGAGTGTTTATTTTGACACAATCTATAGAACAAAATAATCTGGAAATCCTCAATCAGGACCACACCTGGTTTGAGTTAATTAACAGTGTAGCCGGGATTATGTATAATTTGTGACCTGGAAAAGTTGATTCCCCAATTAGGAACTAAAAGGATGATATAGTTTGTGGGGTCCATTTTGGTTTAATATAGTCCCTTATAATGCTTGAGGTTTTCTTTCTTTTAAACTCAGGGCATTAAAAAACAAAGGAAATTATTTGAGAACTCAATACTGTATGTATTACGAAGAAGGTCTTATTTAATTAGTATTCCCTCCTCAAGATAAGGCAGATTATTTTTCTCTCTATTGATCTATGGATCTATTCATCCATCTATCTATCTGTCCGTCTCCTTCCCCCCATTCCTCTCCACCTTCCTTATCCTAGGACTAAAAGTCAATTCTGACTACTAGACACACCCACTTTGTTTCCCTTTGGTCTTAACATGCTTTTCACCATTGATGCAGAATTTCAGTTCTCCTACGGACCCTTTTCCTTCCTGATTGCTTTAGTATGACGACTTGTTACCATGCCTCCAATAAATTGTCTGCTGTCACTGCTGCTACTTTCTGTTCTGAGCTCTGTGTTGCAAGCTCTGTGCTGGGCTTGGTTTCCTTCATGCTTGTTTTGTGCTGAGCTGTGTAACCTAAGTATGCATATTCTCTTCAGCCTCTTGAGCTCAGAAAGCAGCTCTGAGGCCTCTTTGATTCGGTTGCCTGCTGCTACCATCTTAGCTCGGACTTTTCCGTGGTGTTTTACTGTGACTTGTGTCCAATGATTCACATGGATTCTACTCTTACGAGGAGCCATTATCCAGTGCCTGGGTTTTGTGTGGGGAGGAAATGCCTCCAGGCAGAATGCCTCTGGACAGACAGTTCTTCAGGAAACTCAGGCATCCAGGTTCCTGGTAATTTTCTACCTTCTCCCCCTTTCCACATGTGGCTCAGAGGATTTAAACTGCTGAGACTCATGTACAGTTGGAGAAAAGCTTCAAACACATCCTCTGTCTCTGTTTATACTGCATAATGATCTCATTGATGAGACAGAATTATAGAAGAGCTATTTTTTTTTTAATTTTATTTATTTATTTGTCAGAGAGAGAGAAAGCTAGTGCACAAGCAGGGGGAGAAGCAGGGTCCCCACTGAGCAAGGAGCCCGATGTGGGACTCCATCCCAGGACCCTGGAATCATGATATGAGCCGAAGGCAGAAATGTAACCAACTGAGCCACCCAAGCATCCCAATAGAAGAGCTATTAAATAAAACAATGAAAATAAACAGATTTGGTCCCAAACTGGGCTAGGACATTTGACTCTTTCTTGACTCTTCCCCCAAACTAGATTTTAAAAGGTATCCTTCCATTCCTCAGTCATCAGTCATCACTCCTCAAGGATTTCTGAGGAAAAAAAAAAAAGTTATTTTGGGCTATCTTTTTTGACTAAGGCCTGGTTTTCGTGCAGTGGGGTTAGTTTCTGTTTCAGTTTCTGAGGGCTCTGGAGATATTAGGTCTGTTTTAAACTTCACCTGAGGCAGTGTTTGTAAACTGCCCAGGGGGGCCAGTTTCATGGGAGTGCAGCCCAAGTAGCCACATGGGCCCTTCTACATATTTAGACGTCACTCTTGGTTTAACACTTTGCTGTTGCTATCTTGAGATTTCCAATTATTTTTGAATGAGGGGCTCAGATTTTCATTTTGCCCTGGGCTCCACAAATTACATAGCTAGATCCCCTCCCCAGATCATTTGCCTCAGAATTACCAGTATGTGCATATAAATCAGATTCCTACTATATGAGGCCCACTAGGGCTAAGACCTCTGAATCAGCATTTTTAAAAACATCCAATTAATTCTTTCACAAAGTTTGGAAAGCCAGAGGAACACTGAGAGAGAATGGAGATATCTGGTTCGTGGGCAGCTTTGCTTGTTGAAAGATTTAAAACAGAGTTCTTGGCTTTTATTTCAATGGGGAGGGGGGAAGAAGCATTCATAATTAAAAATGTTTTATGTAAAATATATTAGGCAGTTCTGTCTTATTGCCAAGTTAATCATTTGGAAATATGCCTAAATTGTGGATTCTCACATTCTTTGTTCATTCTAGCATTATTTATTTATGTTTATTTTTATTCATCTCCTGTTAAGTCAGGGCAATGCATCCCCAATTTGTTAACTAATTAGACTCGCTAAAGGGAGTAATATTACCCTGATAATAGTTTCAAACAATTTTCTCCAATCCCCTCAACATCCTGAAAATCAGAAAAGATAGAGTCTTCATCCATGACTGGTAGATTTTTGAAAAGTGCTAGTTGAAAATTCGCACAGACATATATATTTAGTTTTTATTAGAAACTAATTTCAGGATGGGAAACCACGTCCGCTTCAGACAACTTGACTGGCATATGATAACCTGGCTCTGGAAGGCCAGGCCCTGGATTGAGGGTGACTGGACTATTGTCTTCTTAGGGATCTTTTTGGGACTGCGAACATGCAGATAATTAGTGTTTGTTGTGCTAAGATTGCAGCATTAAATATTTAATCTAGGCTAACTCACCACAGATCCATTAGAAAAGAACAGCTTTTCATTACAGTGTCCAGAACACAATTTTAACTAATGCTCTGGTGATGAAAAGTCTTTCTGACACCAGAGAGCCCCTGACTCATCTCAGTGCAGTGCTTTTTGAGGTCTGGGCTTGAAATTTCACTCTTTCTGGCCAAAGAAAGCTCAAACTATGAAGTATTTTGCTAATTCTTACTCTTAGACACTTACTAACTCAATAGACTGTTTTCACTGACTCCTGTGTATTTTAAAATTAATATTTATTACATTTTTTCCTTCTTATGAAAGTAAGAACATTTCATGGCAGAAAAGTTATAGGAAAAAAACGTGTAATTTCGGGACAAATTTTTTGAAATGCCTTTTGAAATTCCTTTACACTGAATCCATTTTACTTAATATTTAGAACTGTTTTTAGTATGTGTCTTTCATTTTGATTTGGACATATGAATAAGAATTTTTGGAAGTTAATTATCTAGACTATTAGTTTAGACATTTTCCCATTATTTATGTCCTCTCATTGTATGAGTTTAGACTTAAAATTAAAATCTTTTAGGATGGGGGTACCTGGGTGGCTCAGTGTGTTAAGCCTCTGCCTTCCACTCAGGTCATGATCCCAGGGTCCTGAGATGGAGCCCTGCATAGGCATCTGGCTCTCTGCTCAGCAGGGAGCCTGCTTCCCTCTCACCCCTCTGTCTGCCTCTCTGCCTACTTGTGATCTCTGTCTGTCAAATAAATAAATAAAATCTTTAAAAACAAATCTTTTAGGATGGAGTTCATTTTTTTTAACAATAAAGTCTTTTAAACTGGAACTTTTTACTGTCTTTTAATAAGTAACTTCTTTAAAGAGAAATGAGAAAATAAGTCATAGCCCCAAAAATCAGACCCTAAAGACAAAGGTTATGAATGACTTTCTGGGAATCTCACATGATTCTTTGTTTCCCTCCTGATTCATTTGCCTCCAAGCTCAGGGTGATGGGCAGCCTATCAGTCCTGCTGCTCATAACTAGCCTCATCCTTAAAGCAAGCCTCATTCTAGCTTCTCCCAGAAGGGCATTCAGGCCTCTGCTCTGCCAGGACATTGGCCAGAGAAACAAATTGAAATATACTAATTGTCTTGATTGATAAAATACATCAAACAACTAGACATGAGCCTAAAAGGCACAAACAAAACTTTACAATTATATGAGATATACTTTTAGTTTTTTATGTTACTGTCCAGTTTAAATAGTGAAAATGGCTTATGTATGTGGTTATTCATAATTTTGTTTGGGCCCTTTCTCTATAAGAGATTTGTCTGATTAATAAAGAATAAATACAAGCTTCTATTAAACTGATTTCTTGTAGTTTATAATTATTTGGTTAAAAAAAGTTAAACACTAGCATGATCTGGGAGAGAGATTTTTGTACTCAGATATCTTGTGGTATTATTTACAATAGCCAAGAGGTGGAAGTAACCCAAATGTCCATCAAGTGATGGAAGATAAAGGGAATGTGATATATGCATTAAATCGAGTATTATTCAATCTTAAAAAGGAAGGAAGTCATGTAGAGATGCCTGGGTGGCTCAGTTGGTTAAGCATATGCCTGTGGCTCAGGTCATGATCCCGGGGTCCTGGGATAGAACCCTACCTACATGGGGCTCCTTAATCAGCAGAAAGCCTGCTTTTTCCTCTATCTCTTCCTGCCATTCCTGTGTTTGTGCACTCTCCCTCTCTGACAAATAAATAAATGAAATCTTAAAAAAAATAAGAAAAAAGGAAGGAAATCATGTCACATGATACAAAATGGGTGAGCATTAAGGACATTATGCTTAGTGAAATAAGCCAGTCACAAAAGGACAGATGATGTATGATTCCTATTTATATGAGGTATCTAGTCAAACCCATAGAAATGGACTAGAGTGGGGGTGCCTGCGTGGCTCAGTAGTTAGGCATCTGCCTTTGGCTCGGGTCATGATCCCGGAGTCCTGGAATTGAGCCCAGCATCGGGCTCCCTGCTCAGTGGAGAGCCTGCTTCCCCCTCTTCCACTTCCTCCAGTTGTGTTTCCTGTCTTGCTGTGTTTCTCTCTGTCAAATAAATAAATAAAATCTTAAAAAAAAAAAGAAAGAAAGAAAGAAATGACTTGAGTGATGGTTGCCAGGGGCTGGGGTTGGGGAGGGGTGCATGAAAGAGCTGTTCCATGGGTACAATTTCTGTCTGCAAGAAGAAAAAGTTCTAGAGATCTATTGCACAGCAGTGTGAATACACTTAACACTGCTGAACTGCACACTTAAAAATGATTAAAACATTTAATTTTTAATGTTTTTTTTATAAAGATTTTATTTATTTAACACAGAGAGATCGAGATCACAAGTAGGCAGAGAGGCAGGCAGAGAGAGAGGAGGAAGCAGGCTACCCGCTGAGCAGAGAGCCCGACGTGGTGCTCCATCCCAGGACCCTGGGATCATGACCTGAGCCGAAGGCAGAGGCTTTAACCCACTGAGCCACCCAGGCGCCCCAATTTTTAATGTTTTTTAAAACCCAATTAAATATTAAAATTTTAAAAAGTAAAAACTATATCATGGCTGATTAGCTCAATTAGTTAGAGCAGGCAATAGAGCCTTAACCCTGGCCTTAAATAATTTTAATCTAAAATAAACAAGTAATTGTCTTTCTCTGAGCCAGTTGGCTTTCCCTCTGTCGTATGTCTTGATACTACCTGGCTTAGTCTGGTCACCTGTTTTCTGGATGTTTATCCAATGTTCCAAGGCATTGCTACTAGGCTGAATGTTTAAATGGTGTACCTTAATGACAGCTTTATAAACCTGAAGGATGGCTCATTTGCTAAATATTTCATATTTAGTGTTGTATAACCTGCCAAAAGCACAACTATTTAAGTGTAGAAGTTGAGAAGAGAAAACACACGACAAAAATTCCCCATTCTCCTTTCATTTCTGCTTTCAAATTTTTCCAATAATTGTTTCCGCATTTAAAAAGGTATCTTACATTTATAAGTATCAAAAACTAGGGAACTGAAAGGGAATTTTAGTTGAAATTAACTCTTTTGCTTAAAGTGTGCATTAGTATTTATTAGGTAAAGTTCATCAACAGATTGCCTATTTTACAACAAATGCATTTTCTATTACCAGGTACTGCACTATAATTAGGGGATTGTTTGCGTAGGCTTTCTGTTCACCAACCTAGTACAATTCTTATAAACACTAGAAAGAGGCATTGGGTTAAATGTTTAAAAATTTTTGCCAATGACTAATCCTTGACTGTTGTCAAATGAAAATGGTTTGAATTCAAGTTGATAAAGTCCAATTACAGAAGTGCTTTGGAGGGGTAATTCCAAATCCAATCTAACAGCAAGCTTATTTGGCATAGCTGTATTATTTTGTACCTGTATTACTCAGATTAACTGATCTTCTGTGGTTCTCAGTAGCCGTTTGTCTTTTATACGAATGAAACAGATTTTTAAAAAATGTATTGAGCCAATATATTACTTTGAGAAATGCCCAGCTCAATCTTTGTAGGTGATATTAATTTACAGTTCATTGCATTTACATTCCCAATGAATTATTGGGAGACTTCCACCAAAAGTTTTTGCTCAGATTTAGATCATTACTTTTGGCTTAGGAATGTGACTCCATAGAAATTCAACTATTAACCCCATATGAAATACAGCGCTTTTTTCCCCTTAAAATCTCACTCATGTAGCATATTTCAATGACCTCAGTTATATATTATTAATCTGTCATCCAAGCTAAACTACTGCTGTGTCTAAATCATTGTGTCATTTATTTTATTTTATTCTTCCCTTTCAGATCACCAAAATGCAATTAAAGTAAAATTAAAACAAAATGACAGGAGAAGAAGAAAAAATTAAAAGTGGAATTGTATTCTAATATAGCGCTTTGTTAAGGATTCAGGTATATTGCAATTACACTGTATTCTCTTCCTGCAAACACTGAATTTACAATTTTCCTATTACCCTGGACTTTGGCCTGTCTCCCACCACTTGCTAATATTAGGAAGGAATTCCACTGTTTTGAAAAAGAATGGAATTTACAGTAAATGTAAACATAAGGTAAATATATCAGGATAATAATTTTTTAAAAGATTTTATTTATTTATTTGACAGAGATCACAAGTAGGCAGAGAGGCAGGCAGAGAGAGAGGAAGGGAAGCAGGCTCCCTGCTGAGCAGAGAGACCAATGCCGGGCTAGATCCTAGGACTCTGGGATCATGACCTGAGCCGAAGGCAGAGGCTTTAACTCACTGAGCCACCCAGGCACCCGGGATAATATTTTTTAATGTTTGCTCCAATACTGTTGCAATTTGCCTGATAGAAAACATATTGCTGATTGTGTAGAATATCATCACAGTGCTGCTACCATTTACTGGCAGGGAATAAGGGCCCAAATGAAATTCAGAAACAAGAGTTAGGGAGTGAAAATATTCAGAATAGTTTTGAATACTTTCCTTTTGACAAATGTTTTTATTTGCTAAATTATTCTTTTATCCCCCCCCCCCCCCAGTAAGCTATTTACAGTAAGCAGACATGAACAACCATAGTATGTTCTACTCTTTCAGACTTTTAACATTCTTCCCTGGGCCACATCTTATGGTTTTTTCCCATTGCTCTTAGCAGATGATTTTCTTAACTCCTGAGTCACAGAGAGAGAGTCTATCTGGAGACAATTTTCTCAACTTCTAATTTTTTCTTCACTGCCTTCTACTAAGGCAGCTCTGTCTAGACCAGGGGATAACTTATTCCCTCCATTTTAGAGGAATTGCTTTAAAAACTTTTTCCAGAAATTTAATCTCCATTTGTTCCCTCAGTCCCATTCTTGAATCTTTGTGTCCTTAAGTATCTTGTACTACTGATTCTCCCTTCTCTCCTCCTGAGCCTACAAAGTCTGGGTATCAAAAGAAACAAGGAAAAACATCCACCCCTCTCTCACCCCCAAAACCCCCATTGCCTCTATAGTGCCCTCTACCGACTAGCTTATTTTTCTAATTCATTTATAGCTGAAATTT
>ML107626.1:0-14447 GCA_003697995.1 Taxidea taxus jeffersonii | reverse complement strand
TATATATATATATATGTATATAAAATAAAGGCATACGTTAATTTTACATACATATACATGCAATGTCACTAGACCGTGCATCTAGTTTTGTAACTAACTTTGCTTGCTTGACAAAGTATCTTGAAAAAGCAGGAAGGGTTTCCAATCAGGAAAGTAATATGATTATCTTTGTGCTTTGGAGATGAGGGAAAGGTGGGGAACCCAAGGGTGGGGATCCATGGGGAGGCTACCACCATGGTAACAGGCAGAAACTGAGGAGGCCCCTAGGGGCCAGGGTGGTTGTGGGGCCTGCCCTTGACCTCCCAGTCACCCTCCACCCCACCCCCACCCCCGGGATGCAGGGGTACCTCGCACTTACGCTCTGGGACAGATCAATGGTGTTCCCTGCATTGCTGTAGTGCTCCACCTTCAAAGCCACCACCTTCCCATTCTTCATGAAGCCGACCTGATGAGGAGAGGGAATTCTCACCAGTTCTCTTCCTCTGCTAACCTGAGTCATCCCCTCCCACCTAGTCTACCTGAAGGAAAGCGGACAGAACAAGACATCACACCATGAATATGAGGTCACCAGAGCTTAACAGGTAAAGCAGAGAGGAACTAACTTTTTTCCAGTGACGTTCCATGCTCCTCAACCCTGCACACAACTTCTCCCCACACTCCTCCTTCCTCCTACCTACTCCTGGCTTCCAGTTGTGTGACAGGGAGTGAGGAAGCAGAGAAGGGAGGGCTGGGCAGAAAAACTGAGGAAGATACTGGAGACGTCCCTTACAGCACCCTTACAGTCCCGTTTGGCCAGCAGACACCAAGTCACATCCTCCACAAGCAGGAGTGTGCTTTCACATCCTGGACCTTATGTAACCATCCATAAGTGAGGGACTGGGATTCAGAAGCCCAAGTACTTTCTTTGTAACCGAAGAGAGTAACCAAGTTATTTTCTTTGGGCCCACAAGAATTTGGGAATACAAGAAATAGGATCACTTTGGGGGAATTCAATCGTGAAACAAAAATCAGAAGAGGTCAAAGGGGAGATGTGCAAAGCCAGCTTATGGAGAGAAGGGCTCCCAGACTGGGATCTGGCAGGGTATACTTGTGTTTAGGGGGACAGGATTCATGGTTATTCACAGGGACCCAGAAAAGGGGTGGTCTCACAGAGGAAGTGGCAGTAACCAGTCATAAACAGTCTGATGGGGCAGGTGCCCACTCTAACAACTGGGGCCTGTCCAGGCCCTGGACACTTTCCTTTCTCATTGTAAATTACTAAGCCTTAAGCAGTCATTCTGGTTTTTACCCCAGGCAGTGAACACATGAACATTAGGACATTCTACAAGATGGATTTACCCCAGGGTTGCTGAAAATTCATGCCACTCAGCCTGAGTGGACAGAGATCAGATATAGACCAGAGCAAACTCGCAAAAGTCATAAACACGACACTGGGACATCACTTGAGAGGTGGCCGGCCAGCATCACCCCTCTATGTTGCTGTTGGCCAATTTGTTTTTTCAAACGGCTATTTCTTCTTTGAACTTCTACAGGTAGTCATGAAAAACATTCAGAGTACATCCCAGGATTCCTGGATCTTCATCCCCAGCCTTCCCAATGAGGTGGCACTGTCCCTCCCATCCCGGCATAGCCCCCAACATCTGGAACCTTGTATTTAGCCAAGAATGGATGTCTGCCGCCGGTTATCAGCATGTCCTCATCGCGATCCAGCATGCAGCGCACAGGGCGGCCAGTCCTGAGGGAGGCATCAGAGGCTTAAAACCCTGGGGGCCTCTGCAATGGCCCATTCCTGTCAGTCTTAGGGATAAAAACGGCACAGGACCCTCCTCTTTCCACCAGAGACCTGTGCTGGGCTGCCTTACTGTCCAGCTCTCTATGCACTGTGCTGGACAAGGCAGGGAATAGAAGGATGTAGCATGTGCCCTGGACCCCAGGGCCCTCACAGCAAGGCAGGGGAGACAAGACATGAATCCATGTGTGGAACACAGAGAAACATGTGGTATTACCCTCACCCCAAATCCCAAGGGTTCTAAAAACAGAGGCTGGGAAAATTCAAAGCAAGGGGAATCTACTTCTAAAGGGGGGAAATCTAGAAAGCCTTCCTGGCAGAAGCAGCCTTATTCTCCTTCCCAGGAGCTGGCAGGGAGGACTCACTTGTATGCAGCCAAGGCCACTGCTGTGGACACCACAGTGCTCCGAGTCTCTTTTCCTCCAAAGCCTCCTCCGATTCTCTTCACTCGGACCAAAATCCGGTTTGCTGGAACCCCCAGCATCTTTGCAACAAAGCTCTGTGGACAAAAAAAAAAAAATTACTTGCACTTGAATGTATCATCTGGACTTACTTCAAGCCTGAGCTAGAGCCTGCCCAACATCCATGAGCCTAATTACTCCTGTGACTGTGGAGACATTCCTTGATTCCAGAAGCCCCCTGCCCCCCACTTCCCCAGGCAGCCCTTAAGCAGGCAGTGCTGGGGTCCATCACTCCAGACCCTCAAATCCCCTTCTGGACCAGCCCAGATATCCCTTTCCTATGTCCAACACAGCCTCGCCTGGTCTGCCTGATGCTCCCCAGTGTCCTCCCTGGGCCCCAGAGCTGACCCACAGGATGCCTACCTGGGTCTTCATGGTGTTCTGTGTAGACACAAAAAGCTCCATCTCCCCCTGCTCGCCTTTCGGGACAGCAATGGTGCAGTGAGTCTCCAGGTAGAAGTGCTCTTGGCCACCAATGTACACCTCGCCTGGGGGAGCAACAAGACCCCTACAGTGACCCTGACTTCACTTAAGGAGAGTGCACGCGCCCTGGGCCCTGGGCAATAACCAACTGCTCACAGATAACCTCCAGGTTCCCAGCATGGGTGGAAAGGGGCCCAAAGCCTTAGCCATCTGGGAGCCGAATCCCCCACCCCAAAAAAGAAACCGGAATGATACCTAATGCATCGGGTATGTTAAACTAGTATTATAAAATTTTGGAAAAGGTAAAGAAGGAATTAACAGATGTGAATGCAAAGCTGAAAGTGAGAACATCTTCTGAAACTGAAGGTATCGGGCCAGCTGGAGAGCCAGCTCGCCAGTGACTTAGTGCATGAGGGACAGTGTAGGTGACAGTTCCAAAAGGGGTCTGGTCAGCAGCCCTGCGCTGCATGGGAGCCGTGGGGGATGGATGAGGAGGAGAGGAGTGGGAGCTGCCTGGCTGTAGATGGGTAAGGACTGACTGCAGGCCCACAGTGGGGGGCCAGGATCTGTGGCTGCTACATTCTCTGCAGTCTTCCAAATTTGACACACCCCCAGCTCTCTAGAATCACTTAGGTCTAATCTAGCCTCAAGACAGAAGGGCAGAGATGAAGATGACAGTCATCTTTCCCTGCCAACTGTCTATTATTTCGTTACAAATATCAGGAGGACTCTTCTGGTAAAAGTTCACTCCCCTGCTCCATGACCCAAGGTCCAGCTCTTGAATTTAATTCATATACCAGGGCCAGCCCATGCCCAGGACCCCATGGTAGATACCAGCTGTACCTGAAACAACATTGTCTGCTTCCGAAAATCCCTTTGTGAGGTCTCCTTTCCCCATCTTCAGCTCAGACCCATAAAAGGAGTTGTTTTTTATAGCATCCTGAGGACCAGAAAAAATCTTCAGTGACTGGACTTTCAGAGAAGGAAGGTCCAGGAAGAGAAGCTGCTGGAACTCCCTCTCTCTTCTCACAAAGACATCTCTACAAACGTCTTACACAGACTTAAAGTAAGCTTGCCTGTGACCTGGGGGCTTGCATTCCTCTGTTTCTTCAGAGATTGGGAGACAAACTTGGATCTTGAGGAAAAGTGGGGTCCCTCAGGGAACCAATGGGAGCTGGTACTGGGAAGGAGGAACTTTGTTTGGCCACTGGTGGACTGAGTCTGAGACCATGATGGGGAAGGTGTTAGAAGATCACACAATCCCAGGACCAGAAGTCATTTAAAAATCCTCCCCAGGGTGCCTGGGCGGCTCAGTTGATTAAGCAACTGCCTTCAGCTCAGGTCACGATCCTGGAGTTCCAGGATCAAGTCCCATATCAGGTTCCCTGCTCACTGGGGAGTCTGCTTCTCCCTCTGAACTCTCACCTCTCATGCTCTCTTTCTCTCTCATTCTCCCTCTCTCTCTCTCAAATAAAGTATTTTTAAAAAATAAATAAATAAAATAAACAAATAATTAAAAATTAAAAAATAAAATCCTCCCCCAAAGGATCCCAATAAAGTTTCCTCCAGGGACAGGATGTTCACCCTTTTCCATGCTGCCCTTTCTCAGTTACCTCAATTGTGATAATGGCTGGAAGTTCTTCATAGGTGATTTTCACCCCTAGAGCGGCTCTCTGTGCATGTTCTGGGGTGTCAGTGACCACAGCACCAATGATATGCCCAACACAAGTCACCTAGGAACAGAGCCAGACCATTAAAGGATATCACGTCTGCCTCACAAAACAAATTATTTTGGATTGCTCAAAAGGCAAAGCAAGTCTTTGCCCCCACAGTTTCCTTAAGGTACATTTTAGGAATGCCCTGGGGCCTTTTCATGTCTTTGTCCTACTATGTGGGATTATGTGCTTCTTCATAAGTGTTTAGAATAAGTGGAACTGGAATAGGACATGGAGATCACTAGTGTCAGGTTGGCACACTCACTTCATCTCAAAGACCAATTCTGATGATTTACTACTGGCAGTTTGCTGAGAAGTTGCCTGGGATAGAAAGTGGCAGTTGATTACTCATGTCTGCCAAAAGCAGAAGTTGCTCAGGATAGAATGTGGCAATTGATTAGTCATGTCTGCCATGAGCAGCTCAATGGGCGGTATGGCAGCACAAAGTCTCTCTGTTGACTCAGATCCATTCCAACACCCTTGTTCTTCAGATGAAGAGATGCAGACACAGAAGGCAAGGCACATTCATTGCTAGACCATGATTAAATCTCAGCACTGACTTCCAGTTTCATTTTCTTCGGCCACCTCACTCCCTTGTTCCCAGATTTACATCCAGAAGTTTCTCAAAGGCAGCAATCATGTCTAATACTTCATCTAGATGCCCAGAAGCAGTAGTTCCCAAATGCTGGCTCTTAGACTGGGTGACCCATAAACCAGTTTTTTGTTAGATTTATAGAATAAGGATTGTCATTTTCTCATTACTTAATGATTCCATTCCTTCACAGGCAATCTTCTTCCAACATCCCCCAAAACATAAACCAAAAATAAAATAAAATAAAATTGTCCAATTCATCACTTTGGACTATGAAGTTTCTGACACTAGAAACCCATACTATCTCTAATCGTTATCTCTTGAGGAACCAGTTAAGTTGTTGACTTAATTGATTAGTGCTCTGGTGGTTATATCTGGCTGATTCTCACTACCCATTATGCTAGCAGGGGTCTTAGAGGTTCTTGAAGATTGTCAAAGTGATTTGTTCTTCTGTCAAATGGAGTCCTCATGTCTCATGGTTGTAGCTATGGTTGCTCTTCTTTACTTGTACATTTATACAAGTGAAGTGTATTACTTGTGTATTACAGAGTGAATTTGACCTTCAGCAACAGCTAGCTCACTCATCTCCAATTTGCATTTGATCTGTATTGGAATTGTAAAGTGACTGAGAACTATCCTAAAAGTATATTTTTGACTCACCTGGGTGGCTCAGAGGGTTAAGCCTCTGCCTTCAGCTCAGGTCATGATCTCAGGGTCCTGGGATGGAGCCCTGCATCATGATCTCTGTTCATCAGGAAGCCTGCTTCTCCCTTTCTCTCTGCCTGCCTCTCTGCCTACTTGTGATCTTTCTCTCTCTCTCTCTCTATCAAATAAATAAATAAAATCTTTTTTTTAAAAAGTATATGGATTTTTGTAGCCATCCTCTTGAATGTTTGGAAAGTGTATGTGTGTGTGTGTAACTCCATATATCAGTAGATGAATTTTCATCTATTGATGAAATTTCATGTATTGATAAGTGAATTATCAATACATATAGCAATGGTATTGTGATTTCTACTCTGGTTAGCTTGTTTGCCATATTTTTATTTTCTTTAATAAAGGAGCTTAAGAACATAACTGGTAGTTCAGAAACAATTACCAGTCTTGTTTAACTGCCCCTTTGGCAGGGAGTCATCCTACTGTGTGCAATTAGCAACACTCAGTTAAAAAAACAAGTAAACACTAAGTGAAAGTTTAAAGTGCCACCAAACAGACTCTGTCCCTTTACTGGTTGTCCTGCACTCTGGTCAGTCGCATGATGGCCACAGTAGGTGAAAATATGGAGTTTTTTCAAGTATAGGGATCTGGAGGCATGAGCATAAATTAAAGCTCAAGCATTCATTCCATTAACTTCATGTCTAAAAAAATCCAAGACCTACCTCATCCTTTGCAAAGACCATTTCATCATTAAAAATTCCTGTTTTATTACTCCCAGGAACATCCTCGGCAGAGATAAAGCAGACGAACCCTGGCACCTTCTGAGCTTCTGAAATATCTATGGACCTGCAAGAATGAGCACAGTGAGGGCTGCAGACAGGAAACCAGAGCAGAACACCCACCACCCCCCAGATACCTCTGTCCTCACACTGATAGTCCTCCACTGGAATTCCTCCCTTCTCCACCTCCTTGTCTATTCTAGTCTATCCTAGCCTATATTCTATATTCTATCTTATCCTATCTTATTCCACTACGCAAAAACTGACCGAAAGCCTAACCTGTGAAGGCCACCATGCTGAGTGCTGTGGGGGACAGAAGATGAGCAGGACAGCCCACCCCCATGGACCTTCTACTAGGGAACCAAATCATAGTGAGTAGCATTGACTTTTTAAAAAAATTTTTCTATTAACATATAATGTATTATTTGCTTCAGGGCTACAGGTCTGTGAATCCTCAGTCTTACACAATTCACAGCACTCACCATAGCACATACCCTCCCCATTGTCCATCACCCAGCCACCCTATTTATCCCCCCACCCCTCTGCAACCAGCAGTCCTTAGTTTGTTTCCTGAGATTAAAAGTCTCTTATGGTTTGTCTCCCTCCCCGGTCCCATCTTGTTTCATTTTTCCTCCCTTCCCCCCACAGACCCCCACCCTGGCTCTCAAATTCCTCCTATCAGTGAGATCATATGATAATTGTCTTTTTCTGATTGACTTATTTCACTTAGCATAATAACCTCTAGTTCCATCCATGTTGTTGCAAATGACAAGATTTCATAGGGTTTTTTGATGGCTACATAATATTTCATTGTATATATATACCTCATCTTCTTTATATATTCATCTGTTGATGGACATCTAGGTTATTTCCATAGCTTGGCTATTGTGGACACTGAGCAGCATTGGCTCTTAAAAGCTTGGGCTCAAACCCACATCACAGCTAATTTCCACACAGACTCAGCACATTGGGGCCCTTGCTGTACCATAAACTGAATGGCCCTGAATATCATCACATGGCCAGCTTTCTCTCCCCACCTTCATGGAGCTATCCCAGAATGGCGGAACACCCTGGCCGCCAGCATGTCTCCCACAGAGAATGTCTGGAGACTATCACTTATAACAGTCTCAACCATGTACAGCTCACTCTGGCCCGGGGCCCCATGGGGAAATTGCCCCGAGGCACCTCAGAGAAAAGTATGGAAACTATTCTGAGTACCAACCAACTTCCAAACAGGCAACCCACATCAGAATCCCCCAAAATCATTGTCATTATTCCCAGGTTACATTTGGGGAAACTCAGTGTGAGGGACTTGAGTGGCTTGTCCAAAGTCACCCAGCCAGAGAGCAGCACTGCTGCGGTGAGGGGAGAGATTAGGTTGCAAGAAGCCCAAGCCAGATCCACTTCCACTATACCTCCCTGCCTTCCCCATGCAGGCAGCCCAGAAATCCTGGACCTTTGCAGTTACTAGAGAATCCCCTATCCTCCTACCACAATCATTCACACGTTGCTCGGATAGAGCCAAGTTCTCTGAATGTAGATACATGGGCCACAGTCAATGCAGTCTGTATGCACTCAAGACATGAGCAGAAAACATGAACAGACACTTCTCCAAAGAAGACATACAAATGGCTAGCAGACACATGAAAAATGTTCATCATCGCTAGCCATCAGGGAGATTCAAGTCAAAACCACATTGAGATACCACCTTACAACAGTTAGAATGGCCAAAATCAACAAGACAGTAAACACCAAGTGTTGGAAAAGATGTGGAGAAAGGGGAGCCCTCTTACACTGTTGGTGGGAATGCAAGTTGGTGCAGTCACTTTGGAAAACAGTGTGGAGATTCCTTAAGAAATTAAAAAATAGGGGCACCTGGGTGGCTCAGTGGGTTAAGCCTCTGCCTTCGGCTCAGATCATGATCTCAGGGTCCTGGGATTGAGCCCTGCATCGGGCTTTCTGCTCAGCGAGGAGCCTGCTTCCTCCTCTCTCTCTGCCTGCCTCTCTGCCTACTTGTGATCTCTGTCAAATAAATAAATAAAATATTATAAAAAAAGAAATTAAAAATAGGGGTACCTGGGCGGCTCAGTGGGTTAAAGCCTCTGCCTTCGGCTCAGGTCCTGATCCCAGGGTCTGGGATCGAGCCCTGCATCGGGCTTTCTGCTTAGCGGGGAGCCTGCTTCCTCCTCTCTCTCTCTCTCTGCCTACTTGTGATCTCTGTCTGTCAAATAAATAAAATTTAAAACATCTCTAAAAAAAAAGAAATTAAAAAGAGAGCTTCCCTATGACCCTGCAATTGCACTACTGGGTATTTACCCCAAAGATACTGATGTAGTGAAAAGAAGGGCCATTTGTACCCCGATGCTCATAGCAGCAATGGCCACGGTCGCCAAACTGTGGAAAGAACCAAGGTGCCCTTCAACAGACGAATGGATAAAGAAGATATGGTCCATATATACTACGGAGTATTACGCCTCCATCAGAAAGGATGAACACCCAACTTTTGTATCAACATGGATGGGTCTGGAAGAGATTATGCTGAGTGAAATAAGTCAAGCAGAGAGAGTCAAGTATCATATGCTTCTGCTTATTTGTGGAGCATAAGTAATAACACGGAGGACATGGGGAAATGGAGAGGAGAAGTGAGTTGGGGGAAGTTGGAGGGGGAGACAAACCATGAGAGGCTGTGGACTCTGAGAAACAAACTGAGGGTTTGGTGGGGAGTGGGGTGGGGCGTTGGGTGAGCCTGGTGGTGGGTATTAAGGAGGGCGCATATTGCAGGGAGCACTGGGTGTGGTGCATAAACAATGAATTCTGGAACACTGAAAAGAAATTAAAAAAAAAAAAAAAAGACAGGACAAAGGCAAATGAATTTACCCTAGAGCAAACAACCGTACCATCCTAAACAAACTTTTTTTTTTTTTTTTTTTGCCCGAGAGCTGGAGGGGTTTACGTTTTTTTTGGGTTTTATCTGTGTCTGTGTTACCTTTTCCCAGAGCCTGTCTCCAGGTGGCTGGGAGCAGCAGAGGAAAACCCAATGATGAGGAGACTGGGCCACTAGTGCCTGCAGTGGCAGCACCCAAGGAGGCTTTCGCTGCTCAGCAGGCTCTGTGTCTAATGCCCACCCGCAAATCACAGTCGGCCTCTGGCCTGAACATCCAGAGGTTGTACACCCCGGCGGCAGAAGCTGCCTGGCTTCAAACTCTGGCTTTGCTGCCAACTCTGGCTTTGCCACCTCTGAGATCTGAGACAAGTACCTGACCGTGTTTGTGCCTGTCTCCTCGTCTGGAACATGGGGATAACAGGACCTGCCGGGAGGGTTGCTGAGAGGAGTCAATGTGCTGATCTATGCAAAACTCTTTTTAAACCAAGCTGCGCTGATATTAAGTGCCGTATGAGCATTGGGAATTATTATTATGATTATAGAGGTGGCCATTCTTGTCATCTGGGCTCTCCAAGTTTAACAAGCAGGTACAAGTAACTACTCTCTGCTAGGTCCTTTGCAGACTCTATCACTGAGCCTCAGGAAAACATCCTGTGATGAATGGGGAAACTGAGAGCTTAAGCATGGCTGCCAGGCTCTCAGTGGCAAAGCACTGGAGTGGGGACACAATCTCTAAGGCCATGCTCTTCCCCTAACACTGACTCAGGTGCTCCTGGAATTTTGCAATGAAGTTTAGCCCAACAACAAAGTGCAGGTCTAACCTGTTGCTGTTCAAAGCTCCTCGATGCTTTTCAAGCCATATGTAATCTCCCGGTTCAGCATCCAAGGCTTCCCTCCTCGGGCCCCTACCTACACGTCCAACATCATGCCCTCACTCTCCCTGGCACCACTGAGTCCCTGACACCTCCAGCTCCTCCCCCGGATGGTTTTAAGAGGAGTCCTCATGTTCCTCTCCAGACAGGAAGGCTCTGGGGGAGCCTCCCAGTAGCCCCCCCGTGGGGTATATTTCTTATACTCACGTGATCTTGGCATGAGCCTTGGTGCTGGTGACCAGGCGGAGGGACAGCTCGTTCTCGTAGCGAGGGATGTCGTCACAGTACACAGCCTCCCCAGAAGCCTGCATGGCCGCAGACAGGTGGGGCAGGGGCCGGCCCACCATGTCCTCCTCAGACTGACCCTCTGGCACCTCCTGGGACAACACAGTCACCAGTCAAGCTGAGCTACGGAGGACACTACAGGCCCAGGGAAGTGCAGAGAGCTTCAGGCCAAAGCAGACAAGAGGAGTGAGGACGGAGGAGGCAGGAGGGGCAGGGAATAGAAAGGCAGATAAGAAGTCACTGAGAAGGGAGCTCATAGTATCACTCTAGGCAGGAACAAAAAATAAGTAACTAAAGAGGAACCTCTAGGTCCATTCACTGTGGAGCAGAGGTGTAAAACAATTCTGCTCTATGCATACGATGGAAAAGTATGCAACTGTCAAGACAGACTTTTGGGGGCGCCTGGGTGGCTCAGTGGGTTAAAGCCTATGCCTTCGGCTCAGGTCATGATCTCAGGGTCCTGGGATCGAGCCCCGCATGGGGCTCTCTGCTCAGCGGGGAGCCTGCTTCCCCTTCTCTAACTGTCTCTCCGCCTACTTGTGATCTCTCTCTCTGTCAAATAAATAAATAAAATCTTTAGGGAAAAAGAAGACAGACTTTTGAAGAATTTTAATGAGACGGAAAGAATGCTCATGTGAAATGTTGAAGTAGGACATAAAACATTGTGTGTGTATATGATTATTTGAATTCTGTAGGAAAAAATATAACTGTTATAACCATAGTATATACATGTCTATATATGCATGGGAAAAAATGGAGAGAAGTAAACAAAAATACAATGATTTTCTCTTGGAGCTAGGATCTTGGGTGACTTTTGTTTTCTTCTTCATATCTTTCTGTTCTTTCCAAAATGTTCTGAAATGTATTTATAATAAAATTCTGGGTTTTGTGTTTTTCAAAGTAATAATAAAAATAATAGCTGATATTTTATTGAGTGTTTAATATATGCCAGGAGCTATCTAAGTTATATCCTTGTACTAACACATTTAATCCTCAAAGCCATCCTATGAAACAGATGCCAACATTATGCACACTTGTAGGTAGGCAGAGAGACAGGCAGAGAGGGGGAAGCAGGCTCCCCGCTGAGCAGAGAGCCCGATGTGGGGCTCGACCCCAGAACCTTGAGATCATGACCTGAGCCAAAGGCATAGGCTTTAACCCACTGAGCCACCCAGGCACCCAAAATCCAAAATGTTTATAGGAAAAGCTGATCCTTTACCTACTGCTTCTCAAAAAGTTGCTATTGATAGAAAGTTGTTGTTTTGTTTTGTTTACATGGTCAAGAGAAATCCTGGCTTTGCATATCAGCCCCATGGAGGAACCAGAAAAGACAAAGTGGAAAAAAGTTGTTTTTCTTTGTCTTTCCAGAGAGGTGAAGATAAGAGTAATGCCAAGAGAGAAATTTAAGTAGGGAAGGGGGAAAACAGCTTCACTGACATTAACACGATTCTCATTTTCTTCACTGGATATTTATGCAAAGCTTATGAGAAGTTTTAAGCCCTATATCCAATCCGAGTTGGACATTTGCCAATGGTTAGCGTCATCTGAAATGCCCTGCAAGGGCCCATGATATTAGCCATACATCATGTATACTCACTTGGAAGAGCTGAACATTGGCTGGAGAGTCTTTCTGAAAGAGTAAGGTGGCACTGGCATCGGTGGGGTCCAGCTTCGCACAGTTCTGTGGAGGCAAGATAACCATGGTGATCTTGACCATTTCTATCATTGATCCCACCCTTGGTTGTCCCCAAGGGTAAAAGTTACAGCTGTTCTAGGGGTGCCTGGGTGGCTCAGTGAGTTAAAGCCTCTGCCTTCAGCTCAGGTCATGATCCCAGAGTCCTGGGATGGAGCCCCGTGTAAGGCTCTCTGCTCAGTGGGAAGCCTGTTTCCCCCCTCTCTCTGCCTGCCTCTCTGCCTACTTGTGATCTCTGTCAAAAAATTAAACTCTTTTATTTTTTTTAAAAAGATTTTTATTTATTTATTTGACAGAGGTCACAAGTAGGCAGAGAGGCAGGCAGAGAGAGAGAGAGGAGGAAACAGGCTTCCTGGTGAGCAGAGAGCCTGATATGGGGCTCGATCCCAGGACTCTGGGATGACGACCTGAGCCAAAGGCAGAGGCCTTAGCCCACTGAGCCACCCAGGTACCCCAAATTAACTCTTTTTTTAAAAAAAGTTACAGCTGTACCCGTCATCTCTTCATTTTGCATTCCTTCTAGCTCTGGCTGGATGGATGTCAACATCAGCGTGAGGGCTCAAGAGCTCAGTACTTAATAAGAGCCTCTCTCCCACCCCTTCAGCCTGCACGGTGAATGGTTTGTACTTCTTCCAACACACCAAATGGTTTCCCTCCTTCCTGCATTTATGCACTCTGCTCTTTCTTTTCCAGCCCTGCTGGAAAAGGCTTCTTCCTCCTCATCTCTGTGGGAAATATTTAATGATATGGGAAATGTGCACAATATCATCTCAACAGAATCAAGGGGGGGGCATAAAACTCTATATGCAGTCTGCCTGAACCTTTTTAGAAAAATGATATGTTCCAGATCAAAAGCTAGGAAGATGGCAGGTCTATAGAGAGGCGGATGGAAAGAGAGATAGAGGGAGAGAGAGGAAAGAGAATGACAGGCACACAGACAGATGAATGTAGGAAAAAAATCAGAGAAATAAGCAAAAATAGTAGCACTGGTTTTTTATAGGATCCGAGAGAAGAGTAACTTTAATTTTTAAAAAAGTTAATTTAAAAAACTTTAAATTTAATTTCTTTAATTCAAAAAATGTTTAATTTTTTTCTTTTCAATTTTAATTTTTTTTAAGATTTTTTTTTTTATTTGTCAGAGAGCGAGCGAGCACAGGCAGACAGAGTGGCAGGCAGAGGCAGGGGGAGAAGCAGGCTCCCTGGCGAGCAAGGAGCCCGATGTGGGACTCGATCCCAGGACGCTGGGATCATGACCTGAGCCGAGGCAGCTGCTTAACCAACTAAGCCACCCAGGCGTCCCTCAATTTTAATTTTTATCACATTTCTGTGATTTAAAGTTTTCCACAATAAGTTTATTGCTTTTATTAATCAGAAGAAAATAAGTATTATGCATGCTTTTCAGAGGGGGATCTCAGTCAGCTGTCCCCACATCTGTGGAGCCTTCTCTCCTTTGTGCTCCCCACACCATCTTCTCAGTTGTCAGTCTAGGCTGGCCTTTATTGACCAGGTTCTCTCCCACATGAAGCTATCCCTTAGTGCCTAGTGCAATGCTATACAAAAAAGGTACAAAATAACACTTGGTGAGCCCATGTGGAGAGATGGGCTCCCGCTCAGCCACACCCCCTCCAGAGCACACACCCTCGCAGTGACCCCTGGCCCCTGGCTGTGGCAGCCCCACCTCACAGTCCCATTCCACAGTCTACCTTCTCATCTCACTCCACATTCCCATTCTAACTACAAAACCACAGTTGTGTCAATTAGCCCCTGGAAGGATCATCTGGTCTACTTGGCCCCCCCCTTTTGCAGATTTCCCATCGGAAAGTTCGAGAGACCTATTCAGGTTCTCAGGTGAGGTAATGACCCAGCCAGAACCAGAACCCATGTCACTGATGCCCAGCCCACTGCTCTGCCTCTCAGCCACCTTGTGGGCTCCCATTGCCATGTGGCTCCCTGGGCTATGCGTCCTCGGTCCTTTCTCCTCTGTCCTCATCAGAAGAGAGAAGCAAATTTACCACCTGGTCCATAGGACTCCCTCACTCACATTGGCTTCTTAAATCCTCAAACAAGAGTCCTGCAGGGAGTCTCTATCTTGTCCCCACCCCCGCACTCACATTTTCCAAGTTTCCTTTGCCCAGTTTCTGAAGCACTGTCAGGTAGAACTTGAAGAAGAAGCTGAGGGTGAGGGTCCGCCGGAAGTCCACCATGCCGCCCGGGGCATCAGGGGACAGGTGCAGCTCCTCCGCCAGGCCTGCACACACATCCTGCAGCAGCTCCTCGTTCCAGAAACTGCCAGAGAG